>DWPH01000204.1:0-10135 GCA_018251535.1 Autochton itylus | reverse complement strand
TCTACCAATTTGCACTTCGCCAGCGCCGTGGACTATGACCTATACCTTCTCAATGTGAGAGGAGACCCGTGCCCAGCAGTGGGACAATAATGAGTTGACGAAGATAGTAAATTGAAGCATTTGCTTTCAATGTCTCGGTATTGGGTCAAATAAAGTCGTAAAACCCTCTTGTGATTCGACTCCGGAGACACCATCGCAACACCTTTCCCTATAGAGTACAGCAGTGATGAGCGCTACTGTGCTCTAATTTAGAGGGTGTGGTAAGCGAGACATAATACGTATAGAGTTATCCAAATTGTTCAAACTTAGTCTAGTTAGTGGCAACGTATCTGACCGACCTTAGGTAGGGCTTCAAATCTTATCCGGAGGTGATTGTCTGATGCCATACCGCACAATGAAATTTGGTAAAGGTCACACCTTTAACATTAGGTGGTCTCCATGCTCATTTACTTCAACTGTATATTACTTAATGATTTTATCTGCATTTTTAAGTAGAAGATAAAGTTTGAGGACATTTTAGAATAAATATTTGTTTTATTTAAAAACGAAAGTGAGAGCGACGTCTTATTAAATATCACGTGGCAAGCAATATGCGGCTCTGATTTCATCGTACCTCCATTGCTCGTTTTCAGCTTATCTGATACACCGAGCGTAGAGAATGCAAACATCGAACATTTTGGTCCAATCGCTGCCAACAATATTAGCTTCTGAATATGTTCAATAAATGCCGTATATTTGTTTAATGAAAGTAGCAGACAAGTGTGTGATTTACCTAACGTCACGCACGAGTCCAAAGAATCGAATTCCGAATAGAAGTCATGCCTAAGATCAATCTACGTTAATCTTCGAAACACATCTCTTTAATATTTTTAATGCTAGCAAATGTGTCAAAGGAGTTTACCACCATTTATTAACGTTTAATATAAGAAACAGAAGTTCTTCATTTTCATATAAATAAATACCTAATTAGTCTCTTCCAATTAACCTTATTAGTGTAAATTTAATTAACATGCCGCATGTCTGAAGTGTTCAGTCGAATTTAAGAAATAAAAATAGATATTGCAATATAAATGGTTTTGTAACGTTTTGACAAGATAAAATTATTCAAAATAACAAAAGCGCAAAATTTCAACTTTGTACTAAAGGGTATTGTAAACAGGAATGACATTCAGAAATGACCTTGTAAATAATGTGAATGTAGTTGGCAAAATAATTTATATACTTTATGGAGATGTCTTAACTTACAAATCGGTAACTTTGAAATAGGTCCGTGCTCCATAGCATTTTATAGTAGAATGTGAATAGATAATTTAGTTTGAAACATGGTGTCAATCTTTGAACTCTTAGTTGTGTCCTCTCGATTGATTGTACACTTGTGATTCTTTACAATTCGTTATCAGTAGATCGGAGACGCAGTCACATGCATCGTCTCCGACAGTCAGGGAGCTGGTGGTGGGAGGGATGAGCTATTTTTGGTTTTTGTTTACAATACATTTGGAGGAACTCGGAGCGACGCGAGATGACCCTGACATTACACGTTATCATCGTGGCGTCAAGTCGATGCAATATTAATAGCCGATACGCACTCACCTGTGCGAGACATCTTGGCGAGATTAGGAAATTCTAAGGTGACCATTCGTCTAAAAGAGTTATTACGCGGAAGCGATTGAATTAATACAAAACAAACTGACTCAATGGAAGGTGTTGTTTTTGCGTGTAGAAAACGAATGATTCAACGCATTTCTTAGAAAATCCGTTGGGAAGTAACCGCAATTTCAAAGCAACATTTATGTTCGAGTCAAATAATCGATTTTATGTTAGTGTCACTTCAATATAAGCACGTGGTAGCCATACTAGATATCGTTAACGACGTAGAACTTCAAGAAAGTAAAAAAGCGCATAAGCGATAAATTATGTAGAATAGTAAAGAGGGTGGATCGGCTTTGCATTGATGTCTTAAATTAAATCAATTTAAATAAATAAAATTCATCATTATTATATGAGGATAATATTCTTATTACCCTTTTTATCTAGCCTAATACAATCAAGCCTAAAAAAGAATAAAATGTAGCTCATATAGGGCACTCGAATTACAGTAATTATTTAGTTGATCTGACGTAAAGGTGGAATGCTCTAAATTCGTTTTGCATTTAACAAAGTCATGGTCAACTTATTATTTTGTACAATTTGTGTTTTGTTTACACTACCCGTTATTTTTATGCTCAGATTGTATTTATTCTAAGTTTATTTGGAAAAAGTACTGTGTGGCAATAAAACTGTTTCTTATACCAAGTGAAGAGTATTCATTATGTCGATCACTGCTGGTGATCGGAAGCTAAAATGAAGTTATGATTTATTGTTTCGAAAGGAAACACGCCAGCTAGCAGGATGTATGTTCTGTGCTGACGGCAAACAACAAGCAGATACTGACAGAAGTGTTGCTTCTAATGTGGGTGGTACTCGCGAACTAATCTCACGTGAAATATCAGAAAACAAAATTTTCAACGTCAATATTATTTGACGTAACGTCAATTACGTCACTGGTTTTGCAAAGCACGACCTCATTTTTGCCTACCGTACTTGCAAGTCCCTTGACAGCAAATGGAAATAATTAGCTTAAGTTTTGCGACGTTTGACACCTTTGACGTGTACTTTAGTGTACTTGACGAAGCTTAGCCTGAAGTCATATCAATGTAGACTGTTTATGAGATTGACCTAAATGTCATGTAAGTACGCTCTAACCTGATAATTTCAGTTTTACTGTTGTTATTGAACTTAACAGAAATATCATGACCAACTTTAAGAATCGTACATACATTCTGTCCTAGATAATAATTTAGAAAAAAGTGCAAGGTACAACCAGTACGGTATGACCAGGGACGTACCACCTTAACACCAAATTGTAATGTATACCAACTGCTTTAATAACATGCATAACTATGCATTAGTCCCCAACAGTGGTAACGCATCTGTAAATGACTTTAGGCAGAACCTCTATTCTACATACAGTTGGAAGCAGATGTCCACGGGCAGTAGTGATCACTTGCGTACGTTCACTAACTTGTTTGTTTGCAACTTCAATGATATTAAAAAAAGTTCTTTCACCATGGTTTTTAAGCATTCCCCTTATTATTTCATCGCACGCCTAAACCGGTACCCAATTTATCTTTTTGAATAAAATCAAACTATTGAGATTATCAAACGAGTTCCGTTAATTCGACGCACGTCTGTTGTCAAAATCCTGGACCAGCTGAGAGTATCCAAAAAGTGGGATACGAGACAACAAAAGCAAAACACGTTGTCATTCAGCTGCCGTGCTTGCCTCGGCATGTTTATTGTTACAGGGTATCCTTATGGCTCTGAGCGTGAGATCCCCACAATTAACATAACAATTGCCTACTCCACCGGGGATACGTGTAACACAATACTCATTAGCATTTGCGGAACTCGCCGTGTTTACATATAACCAAACTACTACGACACGCGCTTGTTTGTTTAGATAATAAACTAACATAGAAATTAATCCGACTCGACGTGCCCAGACAGATAATGAAGCTCGTTAGTTAGCATCATTTGAGGCTTCATGGAAATGAAATTCAGAATATGCTTTTGAGATGTTCAGTCGCTTTTTAGAAAGTAAGTGGTACGTGTTTAAAAATGTACCTCTTTTCCGCTACAGACTTTTTAATTACATCAGCGTAGTGAAAAATTTTCTTCGATTACAAAGATCCAATTTCAACTAAGCGAGCGAATTTCATAATGTCGTGCCGCTCTTTGCTGTTTTTATTTTATCTCCGCAATAAAATTCTTCAATATCAGATACTATTCAATGTAGGTCGATTAGTCTTGAAATTCTGATATTGATCATTTCAGTTTTTAAGTACTGGCGATAACGGTAGGTATTCCGGGTAGCTATTATTATTACTATTATTTATTAGTATTGATTATAATTTAATATTAGAGTTGCTGTTGTTTTTGGGCTTTGTTATTATGAACACGATGTATTGTGGTTTTGGAAGAACCTTAAAAATTTAACACCATGGTAACATGTAAGTCCTAAAAGACTAATATGTATAAATTTCGCCAAGATTGTTTTGCACCTGTCGTTGACTACTGTTAAGAACCAAACTATATAGAATAATTATTTGCGACCTCTGGGATTCTTGGAGAATTCAATAATGCCTATTGATCATAGCACGGTATTTTTGCGGTTGGAACCATGACACCACGTCTATATTGGGATTCAAGCTAACAATACTATATTGTCACATCCGCTCATAACGGCCGCACAGCAAATTAATTTGCCACCAGCAGGATAGCGCACACGATAAACAGTCCCCGTTTTCCTGCACCAGATAACGCAACGAATATTCTACACAAATGCCAGAACACGTCGCTCGATTTGATCCCTTCACCAATTTGCCAGATGTAAAAGCTACCAGTTCAATCCCGCTAATGCTAACGATTTTACAAATTTGTGCTCAATTGTATTTTCATATCGCGATAAATAAGCAACACCTTCCAAAATGTGAACAATAACTTCACCTCAACGATTTGCCTACCGCGTCGTCAGTAATAACTATTTAAAAGGTATAGATTCGTTTGATCAGGAACGATAATAAATCCGCTGGGCAAGTTTCCATTTGTAATGAATGTCCGTCTAACCGGTGTACAAATAATTATTTTAATGCACCATTTATGTACTACGTACCGATTGTCTGAATCACGTCCACGCAAGATCTTGGCAATTCCAGACTAATACAAGATTTATAAGTGACAATTTATCATCAACCCAAACAGAAAGTGTATTCTAATATTTTGCTGTCCAAAGAGTAGAAATAAATTTAATATGAAAATCTGTAAACAAACAAGATTACTCTTATAATTCACCCGTGTTCGCGCCTTATACATTCTTATATTACTCTTGCTGAAGCAATTTTTAAAGTGTATGCGAATCACTTAAAATAATCTGTACAGCAGCTACATTGAGAATTTGAGGAGGCGTATTGTTTGATACGGGGAATATTTTATCTAGCGTGTACAAATACTTCAAAACTGATCGGAAATTTGTAGGAAAACTTTATCTTCGACTTCGAGTGGGCGAGACAACCCGACAATAAACGACTTACTTTATCATTAGTTTAATGACTTAAGTGTAAATGTGATTAATTCAATTATGAAATTAGGCCATGTCCTCAAAACTCTAGTTGTTAATAAACATACAACTCTGACAATTTGCTTAGTGTGTGTACCTGTCCTCAAGATATCGCTAAACAAAACTGAAAATATTTGGCTCTTGACAAAGCAATTTTTTCGAGGTAAAGAAAGTGTTCACGAGTGAGGGGGCTATCGTGGCATATTTCGTGGTCGTCAATAGAAGGTATTGCGTGGGCTCGACGCCAGCGCAGCGCCTCCAGTGGCCGCAACCGAAGGCCAAGTTGCACCGACCAAGATTCATTGACCCCCTCTTCAATCCTGAAAGCAAATTTTATTGCGTTTTCATTGTGCTTTTATGCGGTAGAAACTCTGCATTGCACAGCGTAGCCAGAATTATTAACTATTCACGTACTCTATGGTCGAGTTTTATGCACAGGAAGTAGAATGACCAACTTTCTCTATACATTGCCAGTGCTTTCGAATTCTCATTTGTGACAAAAATCGTTCCTGATGTAAAATTAAATAACCTTCTCGAACAAAAGACATTGGATATTAATAGAGCAAAGTATGTATCGAAAACAGTTTATTACGACGTCTGTACGAATAGGTGACCTCCTCATATTGTTTATAGATCGAATTTGCTTGGCATGAGTGAACATTTTATGCATAAATGGAACCTTAATTTTAGGCGAACGATAACAGTTTCAATGTTTACGCTTCTCCTGTAATTTAATGTCGATGTGACATTCCACGATAAGAAGTCGTTCACTCGTCAGAGCGAGATAGCCTCCCATCGGCCGTGCGTACTCGTGTCTAAAGCTATTTGCGGAACAATTCTCTTGCTACTAACCGAGAACTAGTTTGGCTCTGGCTATTAATTGCTGGTCACATCACCGGCCATCTCTTCCTTACTGATAATAAAGCTTCCTACGTGTAATTTCGAACCAATAAAAAGTTATAAATTTATGAGTAAAGAGATAATCGAGTTAATAAATAACCTCATAATAAAATAAATCATTTCAATCGAAATATCCGTCTTACAATTTATAACTAACCATAAATTATTATTGCTCATAGTTAAAAGCAGCAAACCCTACGCATGAGTAAAAAGTATCTTGACTGATTTATCTAGGGCTAAATTCAGTTATAGTAACAAGTTATTTCGTAGCGAGACAGTCTCATGAGGCTTCATCAAAGTAACAAGGAGCAGTCTGCGTGTCAATAACTTTTAATGAGGTGATACGGCACGATGTAGCTACGCTAAAGTTTTCTAGATCACCCTTGGGCACCGTGAAATGAAAGTAGGAGACGGGAGGGAGTCAGCTGTGGCGGGGGGTGCGCGCCTCGCAATCGATACAGTCACGTGTCGCGGGGGTGAACGGGTGGCAACCCTCACCGATCGGCTTGCACGCCCGCTATCTGAAAATCCTTTTCGTGTGACGACCGTCGATGTAATCCCCTGTGTACTTACCTACTGAATCATCGAAGATTTTTAAATTCCCTTTTCCACCCTAAGCTCGCCTAGAAAACCATTTACAGTATGTTAGATCTTCGTGAGTAAAGAGAAATAGGTTATAGAAACATATGGTTAGATCTTATATAATTTTGCGTGTTCTACACAATCGGCGGTATAGGACGAAATGCGTTCAATTAGTCTCATTTGTTGCGGCGACGCCGTTTTACCGTAGACTGATTGATCAGTTTCAGCCAATGCAATTGCGTTCATATCGTCCTGCATTGATTTCGTCCTAAATTGTTTTATCTAAATATATTTGCGACCACTGATTTTGTCACGAAGACTACAGAGAACGATTGTTTATCGTCAACGTAATTGCAGTAACTGGTACACACTCGATACAATCAGTTCAAGTGCAAGTCGTAATGTTGTCCAGCGTAATTGCAATCACTGCCAATTCCCCCCTGTGACAGGAGTAATTGACAACGAGATATCTGTGACATATACTCATCGGTTCGCTTATGATTTATCGTGCGCGTTCAGCGCATGTCGGACGCGTTTTGCTCGTATTTGCCGCCGGGATAACAATAAAAATAGGCCAAAAGCCGGTCAAGCAACTTTGCCATCGATAATGTCCGCCCGTATGTTGATCGATTCATCAGCGTTTATTTTAACAAGTACATCCTCCTCTTTTATTGTACTGGTACATTAATGGTTACACAGATTTCCTGTCATTATTTTCACATTTACCTTGACTCGCTATTACGCAAAACATTGCTTATATTAATATTAAATATTGTGCATATTTTGTTAATATTCTTTTATTTCATGAAATTCAGTATAGATAAATGAAGCAAAATTGTCTGTAACAAGGTTACGAAGAAAATTGATGGAGCTAATACATCGTGTGCTGACCTTTCCCGACCCATTATTATGTAGTTCGCGCCTCTCGCCGTCGTTTATTGTCCTTCTACGGCAATTTCCTCGAAAGGCTATTCATTTTCCACGTGTTATTCGGTTTGTATCATTACTAGAGCTTATTAATTCGGTTACCCGCATTTAGACTATGCCAAATTAAGAAGATAAGTCTATCAAGCTATATGTAACGCAATTTTTTTTTACGGTCGTCGAGTTGATAACCCATACAATTGTATTTACCCCGGTTGCAAGAAATTCGTTGTAATTAATTACATTTGGTTTGTGTCACGTAAATTTTACCTAGTCCGCTATAAATCAGATTAGGAAGCTAGTAATGGATGAGAGTAGACTGACATCTTCATCGGATCGTTCATCGAAACTAATTCAGTATTTTTTGCGTTCTAAAGCAAGTCTCGCTTGATCGACGATTTATTATTATTTACTTAACCGAGTCGTTCTCGAGCTGGGGGTTTAAAGTCGTAATTCTAAGCACGCATTACTGATGCTTAGATAATATATACATTAGAAAATTCATTGTAATTTGCTTAATTATCCTGCTAGAAATGTCCACATAATTTTGAAGTATGTAGTGAAAGTGATGATGTGTGATACCTGTCTACCTATCCGCACTTGATTAATGTGGACTATATATCTAAATCCTTCGAGCGACATCAGTGCCCAACAGTGAGATAGTTGTTCCCATCTTATTGACGATATCGGGACTGGGTTGTTGATGTAACTTCAAATCTTCGGTTCAATCCACTATTAATTGTTGTTCTAATAGTTATCCTCGTGGCGGGTCCTACTCTCAGTATCACAGTAGCACTGTCAGTGTGTTATCGTATTTAAACGAACTAGACCAGATTTAGCTGCTATCACGAACCAGTTTGCGGTATCGGATTTGATTATAACATGAACTAGTATTGAATCAGCAATGCTTTTGACCCGTTGTATTTTGTGAGTTGCAATATCAGCGCCACTATTTAGTCTCTGAGTTTATTGTGCTGTTGATACGGTGTTTGTTTTGAGTATGCTATTTTCGATCTACAGATTTCTTACTACTGAAGGTATTGTATTTCAATACACGCAGATACTTATTGTTTCTTACCTCGGCGAACCAGTCTGAATATCAAATGTTGACACGGGGATAGGGTAAAAGTCTGTTGGAGCGGTGCCAAGCTATCTCCCGGCCCATCGGCGTCTCATCAGGAACACCGCACGGACATTGTCCAAATAGCTGATCCATTGTCGTCCTAATTGCTCAGCCAGTGCTCTATTCGATTCAGTATCATGGACTCGTTCATGTGTCTATTTTAGATCTAATATCATCTGCCGCTGCATGTATTAATCAGGTTAACTGACAGCGACATTTAATGAAACACATTGCCTTTCAACATTTGTTTGATCGATGGACTATATCACCGTTTATAACATTCTTCAACCTACATATATAAAGTTAATCATTTGGAAATTTAAATAAAAATATTGTTCATAAAATATATAGGTTCGACAAAATTATCAATCCCTGCTCATTAAGTAATATACACAATTTTTTGACATTTAATATCGTCCTAAGATGTACTTTTTCCATGAATGTGTTGTACAAAAGAGAGCGTTACCAGTTAATAAAACGAATAAATTTCTTTTCATTTGGGCATATAGTTATTTTCCGTGTGTTTATTATCAATACGCTTACGAGTTTGTTTTCCTCATTCCTGAACATGTACATGTAACGACATGAAATGGAAACTCATAAATCGGATTATCTGTATTTAACGCTTATTGGGTTTGATATAAAAAAAAATACTTTAGGTTTCGTGCCAAGCTTGCAAGTGAGCGTGTTGACATCGTACTTATCTGGGGAGTCTTGTCAAGAATGGTGGCGTATTGCAAATGAATTTGCATATTGGGTTGGCGAAGGGCCAGCACTGACACTGGTCCGATTAGCCAAGGAACCGCTCGCGTGTCCGCGACTACTACCGCTGGCCCTTAGTATACTAGAGCTGTGCACTCTTTGCAAATAACCAAAGTTTATCCGAAGAAGCTCCGGGGTCGGTAATTAATTCTTTAAATCTGTAAAAACAAACTAGTTTCTTTTTCATATTTGTAATATCTGTAAATTAACAAGGAATCATTATTAACAATGGAATTCATACGAGTTAATTAGTTTGAAGTCAAATTATATGTTACTATAGAAAATAAACAAGCATAAATGACAATAAGAAAAAGTCGAAATCCGCATTATCTATTCTTATTGTACAATTGCCTACATAACTATACCCGAATACATGTACGATACGGTAGGAACCCACGACCCACCTTCTGCAGTGCGCCTGGCACGCTGACAAAACGTTGATTAGCCATCGCACATTTATTTACCTTTTTTCTTTATGTTTACGAAATGGCAAGTGTAGCTTGTTCAGTTGAAGTTTAAGAATTATTAGATTGAATAACTCAACTGTTCTGTAAGTTATGATTATTAAAAAAATCAGCGTTATTAATTTACCTTCATTTTAATTAGCTCCTGTACGATCTTCAAATATCACAGTCATTGCCTAAGTCAATTGAGTGATCTTGTGACATTTTTATGCAGTAAATTGTCGG
>DWPH01000203.1:0-10139 GCA_018251535.1 Autochton itylus | reverse complement strand
GTAACTTTCACATATTTTTAATTGTAGGGACTCTACCTTAATTTTTTCCGTATTATAATTCTTTACTTTTATCGTAAGAAATCTGTAATAGTATACTCATGTTGAGAATAACGCTTTTCAAAATAAAATTAACCTCGCAGACGTCCCATCACTTTCCTTTTTTATGAGCAAACTTCGTTTCTATCAGTTGGTAAATCCTCATAGAATTTTCTGTTTTTTGGTAACATTGCACCCTTTTTTTTTTGTAAAATGGAAATATTCTATTAATAATAATTTTCGTTAGTAAGCATGCAGTCCATCTGATGGTAAGTGATCTCTGCCGCCCAACATTTATAACCAATATTGAATTAAAACTCTAACTACACTTAATCACAGATGCGGTCTCAAATAGTGGACTCGTACGTAAGTCCACAATCCCACCCTTCCAACGGAACACATGAACTGTTAACGACAGAAATAGGTGGTGGTGGTCGAATCGTATTAGATTTACCACGAACATGTCTATCGCTTGCTAGTTACTATTTTTATGTGGAACAAGGGATTTATCGAGGCGGTTGGTCTGCTTTGAGTCGCCGCCGCGTCTCGGATCGCATCGATGCATTACGGCGTCCGACAAGCTTTCTATAACCAGATAATATTTAATTTGTAGGGAAATAGAGGGTCCGCGATATTGTAGCCGTGGGAAACGCGGGGAAACAAACATTAAGTTTAATATGAATTTCAGCGACAACCAGTCAACGTACTTCCTTTAAATATTGAACATAGAGATTTTAATGTAATTTATTGAAAAATACAACAGACAAAAAAATGATTTTAAAGTCAATTTCCATTGATGATTAGAGTTGTAAATAATTTAATTGTAAATTAAAATTTAAATAAATCTAATTTAATCTTATTTATGTTCAATTTATAAACAAATAGTAGATGTCGTAACTTTATTTATTTTAATATTCCAACTTTACTTGTAATGAATGTTTAAAGTTACAATCTAAAACGTTTAACCTTTGAAGCTAAATTCCAATGGTATCATAACATTACTCTTTGTTTACAAATGTGTATATGTGTGTGTCAAAAGAATGCTCGTAGTGGTGAGATTATGACAGGTAGAGAGTGGGATAGGTCAAGTGTCGGGCGAGCGTGTGTGAGCGACATTACCGCTTCCGGGTAATCACGCCACCGAGTGTGTACACAACCAGATACCAACCTTACTACCGTAATGCCACATTTAGATACTCGCGAACAATTCGCCGAATAAAGACGAGTATGAAAAGTAGCGAAGTACGAAATACAGGTGAACAGTCCTTCGATTCGTGCTAAAAACCAACACTTCGAGGAGAATTGACGAGCATCAGGGCGAGTACAAGGTAGTACTAGCACGGTTCCACCGGTAAAGTACCACCGTCACACTTAGTTCGAGCGTGAAGCAGTTCATGTGTTTCCTTTGAAGGGTGTGATTGCCGGCAGGAGGAGGAGTAGCAACGCGTCGATAATTGACTTTAGGTAGAACACCTTTTCTAATTGGAATTGGTCGCAGACGTCCATGGGCGGTACATCACTTACCATCAGATGGACAGCATGCTAATTTGCTACTTCAATTTTATAGAGAAAAAAGTTAACGAATATACCCAAAAAGGCAAATCGAATAGTTGGAGTTTATTTTGCAAAGACATTGGATTTATTATGGAGCGATTTGAGCAACTTTTTAGCAACGATTTGAGCAATTGAGCGAATGGACATAGACTTCAAAGTATTGTATTATCATGAAACTCGGCAATTATGTAGATTAGATGAAAATACAATATTGTGGTACCCTAGAGCTGGTCTGATGATGAAAATTGAACGTAGCACATTGAACCTTGGACTACCTGCTAGTGAACATATCGAATTTGGGCTCATTACATCGTCTTAACATATTCTAAAATTTCTCCTATTGACGAGGATATAAAACGTGTATTTAGTTTTTTAATTTATTAATTTTATTATTCCAATATTTTTGTGGATTAAACTAATGCATAATGCACGTGGGTGGTCACTATAGAAAATGATTACTACGTGCTAACCATGGCCTTAGCATTTTGTTACAACTTTACAAATGTTTAACGTTTGCAAACTTGGTAGGTAATATTTATTCTTGGTTCTTAACGCGCAGACGTGTAAAATGGAGCTTAGTTAACCGTTACTTTGCTAACTATTGTAAATAACCATAACAAAACTATGCCATAACTCGGAAACTCTATTTTTGCCTTTGTAATTCTATTATTATTGTTATTATTATGTAAAACCTAATATATATTGTACAAAAATAATAATAGGTATGTAGAGTCTCAAAACACAGTAGTTATCGAGCTAAAAAAACCATTCAGTTCACAATTAAATCTTCAGTAATTTTGTGATATTTTTATTAAAAATACTAGAATAAATATGAATTATTATATACTTTGTCAGTTCTTTCTTAAAACTTTGTAGAACTGCCTTAGATTCTGGCATTTTCACATTACTGTCAAATTAGTACGTAATTATTACAGAAAGAGTTTTAAATGTGAACATGAATGACGTAGTAAATAAATATTCAAGTCATCCAAGGATGTTTTTACCCTGTCCCAGAATAAATCCCAAGGACAAAGCGAAATAGTATTTTCCTTATTATTAAAATAAGTGGTATGACGCTTAAATTACGATGTAGGGTTTTTAGTAACAGTTTGTGCTGAGTAGTCAATTGGAATGCCTCCTGTTAGACAGTCAGCTAACCACTCCTCCAGTGTTGCAAGAGGCAGCTAAGTGACAAAATCCAGGATATGGGCAGCAGTGTCTTCCTGTACAACATCAACATCTACTGCGGGCTCCAATATAGGCAGGCGCGGTGACTATTGCTACAATCGCTTCACCTATGTCCAGGACCTGGACCTCAATAGACATGCATGCAGTCATCTAACGTCTATACTATTATTTGCCACTTTTTTCTTTCGTTCGTCAACTGACATCAACCTTTTAATTATCTATTCAATGATTTACACGTCGTAAAGTAGTTCCAATGTTTTTTAATTATCCGACTAATTAGCAAAGATCTTAAACTACCAACACTTTCATATGAAGCGTACGATATCAAGAATATATCACAACAAAGTTTCATATAAAATAATTTTATCAAAAGTTACAATGTATTTTAATAAGTATTAAAAATATAATTTTATGTGTATACTTTAATAAATCAATATTACTCGTAGTTATTTAATTGAATGATCTACGATAGATGTTTACGCCCGTTTTATTTTTTTTATAATATTGACATAACAAACTTGCCAAAATTGACTTGCCAAGAATACACATCGAAGCGGCGTTGTGGAATACTGGGGCGTATTTTCCAGTTATAGGGAGAACCGTGCCCAGCAGTGGGACATAAAAAGGGTTGCAACATTACATACGTACAATTGTAGCTACATCCACATATATCATATATGTACTTCATGCTATTAGTTTGACATGTTTTAAAAAAGGCTTTCGAGAAAAACAGAATTACGAATATATGATATTTATGCCCAATAAAATGAATTAACGTCATATTTAGTTTTCAATCAGTATCAAGTTACTCACAGGTGTGCGACCGAAATTTAAATTAATATAAATTAAAATTTCTGATAAATTATTGATTAAAACGTTTTTTTTCTCATGTTTTCTTATGGTGAAATTAAATAGGTCTAATTAATTGATTTTGGATTAGGAGTTATATTTTTTAATGGATCTATTAATAGAAGCATTACGACTCAAGTTAGAATGACACGCAGAGTGGTATAGAATATTAAATCTTAAGAATCTCGGAAGCTTTGAAGAAGTAGAGAAGTTAACAGCCATTAGTAAGTTTGGCGAGAAAAGTAATTTTCAGCATATGTACGTGTTCCATCGGTTAATGATTGCATGTAAAAAAATGATAGTCTATCGTTATGAGAGTTGATGCTTTTTGTTAAATCATATCAGTAAGATGGATGCCACAGGTACCGCTTCTGTACGCTTTCCAATCTTTTAGTGTCAGTTTTTTAGAAAGGGTTCCAAACTCTACTGCAATACTCTAAGCCAGTACGGACGAGGAAATTAAAAAGAGTTTTTTTTTGTTTTAGCAGGCTTAAAATCTTGGCAATTACGTAAAACAAAGTCTTGAGTTTTAAATGCAGTCGAGTAGACATTGTTAATGTGAGAATTGACCCAGACCTAAGTGAGAGCCCTGAAGTACACCAGTGTGCCAGAACTGCAGGTCTACTCTTGAAACTAATTCCGACAGATCGGAATTGGATTTGTTTGGATTTGTCGTCTTCGTTTGTGTCGTTTCGTACTTTTAAGAGTACGAAACGACACAAATCCAATTCCGATCTGTCGGAATTAATTTCAAGAGTAGACCTGCTGGTCGTAATGAAAAGCCATTTGAAACAATTCTTAGTTGTCTGTTCGATAAATACGACTGACAGTAACTCAGTAATGGTTCAGCGATTCCATGTGCTGAAAGTTTGTGGAGTATGATCTCTATCAAATCCCTTATCGGTGTAAATAGCATCGACAGAAGAGCGGCGATCGAGTTCCAGAGAAAAGTTATTGACGCTGCATGTAAGATTCGTCGCGGTAGAGCGAGCTTTCATAAAGCTATGCTGACTAAGATCTATTAGTGGCTCGAAATGCCAGGCTTAGTTGGGATGATGTAATCGCTCAAAAGCTTTTGCTAATACCGGAAGCATCAATATGGGCCTATAGTTCTCAACGAGGTCTCTTTCTCCCTCTTTTATGTAACGGGACTACGAATGCATTCTTCCGGATCAACGGGACGATGCCACCGCTTAAAAACTCGTCATAGACGATAGTCAGCGGTCGTGCCGATGCATGTGCTCATTCGGAAACGGATACTGAAGGGATTCCGACGTCTTTTCACGAGAAAAATATGAAGAAGTCAAAATCGAGCAGAGAGCGGGAGACCTGGCGTCGATCCAGTAGAGGCGGCGCGCGAGGTGGTCCAGCGCGATGCCGTTGGGCCAGGCGCCGTCCGTCAGCGCGTCCACCCGCACGAGCGCCGCGCGGCGCCGCCCCGCCAGCGACGCGCGCTCGATGCGCGGCGCCGCCTGCTCCCAGTCGCTCCAGAACAGGTACCCTGCCGCACACCACGCACTTCGTTACGTCTCGCGACCGCACGCTGCGCGGTACGTGTCGACGGAACGGTCGAGGAGCTCACCCATTCTCGGGTCCACCGCGATCGCCCTGGGACTGTCCATGTCTCCGGCGATCAGCGTCCGTCGGTACTGTCCGTCGAGCCGCGCCACCTACCGAAATATCGTTATGTTAGGCTTCCGAAACGGCGAAACGAAATGCCGACCGGACGAAACTCACCTCTATTTGGTGTAAGCTACTTTCTACCCAGTAGAGGTTCTCGCCGACCCAGTCCACCGCCAAGCCCTCGGCGGTCGACAGCCCCTGTTGTACCACCACTTCTATTCCGCTGAGCGCTACAAAACGACAATTGATATGTAGTAATTCCAATCGAGTCAACACGTAAACAGCGTGCGCTTAACGCGAGCACCGACCGTTGGCCCGCAGCGTGCCGCGGTAGATGTTGTCGTCCACGACGTCGGTCCAGAAGAGCGACACGGCGCCGTCGGCGGCACGCGCCCAGTCCAGCGCGATGGTGTTCTTGAGCGACGACACGAGCGCGCGCGACGTCAGCGACGGCAGCTCCACGCCGCGCACCTCGTGCCGGTTGCTGAACACCAGCAGCGGCGTCACGTTCTCTGCACACAATACATTCTTAACATTGCACGCGTCGCGTGCACATAAAAGTAGAGTTTACTCGCGTGATTAAACGATTATTGATTTTGATTTTTGAGACATACCCGTACTCTTACAAGTGAAGCCGTCGTCGGCGAGCTGATATCCTTCGTAACAGGTACATTTGTATCGATTCTTCTGCGGTTGACACGTCTGCGAGATAAACGACACATTAGCGATAACAATGCCGTGCAGCGGTGAGCGGGGAGGGCGCTGGGAGGGCGCGACACCGACCTGGCTGCAGACGCCCCACTCCTCGCACAGGTGCGCGGCTGCGCACGTGAGCCCGTCACGCTGCAGGTGCAGCGGCGGCGGACACGTGCACACCGGGCCGCCCGGCGCCGCCTGGCACTCGTGCGAGCACGCCGCCACCGCGCACATCGGCTCCCCTGCCACACGCACCGTACTCCTGATGTCATCCATTCAACAACGACGATCATCATGATGGATCTAATCTTCGTCGATCGTAGAGCTCTTACCGCATCGGTCGGCCTCGTCGGCGCCGTCGGCGCAGTCGGCGAATCCGTCGCAAAGCTGCAGTAGCGGCACGCAGCGGGTGCCGTTGTCGCAGCGCAGCGCGGGCGGCGGGCAATCGGTGGCGGGCGGGGCGGAGGCGGCGGGGGCTGGGGCGGTCGGCGCAGCGCTGCTGGCGGGCGGCAGGGGCGTGCGCACCTCTTCGCACTCCGCCTCGTCGGACCCGTCCAAACAATCCACGTGTCCGTCGCAACGAAATTCCTTTATGGATTATACAATTAAATTATTTTATGAATGGAATAAATATTTGAGGAACGTCATAACTAAGTTACCTGATGATCCTGTAACTGAAGTTGCATGAAACAAGTAAATAATATACATATCACAAAAATATGTTCATCATATTATATTACTTTTTCCCTCACATGTTTCAGGGACTCGTATCTATCTCGGTTATTAGAAAAACCCTTATTACAAAGCAACACAAGCACGATCAGAGTACTTGTTACAAAATATGATAAGGTACTTGCCATTCGTATACATTCCCGATTGTTACATTGGAATTCGTGATCTTCGCACAGTCCGCTTTTATCGGTATCGTTGTGTCGGTGCCTGCAATCCAGAAACGAAACAGTATTCTCAGATGGGAGCACAGCATTCAAAAAGAATGATCGATTTTATAAGGAAAACATGGCATTACTCGGTGGGTCTGGAGGAGCCGCGGTGCCTGGGCGGCGGGCGCGGCGGGCGGGGCGGCGCGCGGCAGCCGCGCTCGTCCGACGCGTCCGCGCAGTCCGCGTGCCCGTCGCAGTAGTACTCCCAGGGCACGCACGCGCCGTTGTCGCACTTGAACATGACGCTGCTGCACTCCACGCTGCGGCAGCCGAGCTCGTCGCTGGCGTCGTGCGGGCCGCAGTCGCGCGCGCCGTCGCAGCGCCAGGCGGCGGGCACGCAGCGCCGCGAGCGCGCGCACGCGAACTGCCCCGCGCCGCACGTCGTGCGCGCACACGCCGCCTCCGTCTCGTCCGCGCCGTCCGCGCAGTCCTTGAAGCCGTCGCACACCCAGCTCGACGGGATGCACCGGTTCTTGTCGCACTGCATGTACAGCTCCGACTTGCACGTCACGTTCGCTTCGGAAACATGAAGACCACGTTGACTCTAGGCGATCGCGGGACGGCGGCCGCTCGCACGATCGTTAAACAGATTTCTGCTAGGGTCTATATGGTGAGTCCCTTAGGGAACTTTTTCCTACTAATAACATACTAACGGTTCACACCCAGTACATTTATGAGAATGAGAATAATGTAAGAAAACATAGTGAGATATTTGATAACAATAGTAACCACCGTAACTTTAACACCAGGAGAAAAAATAAACTGGCAATATTTAAATTTAAATTGTGCAGGGTGGCTAAATCTTTCATGGGTAACTGTATCCGCTATTACAATAAAATACCGCTTCATATCACAAATCTCACAGAAAGAAGGTTTAGACATTTCATTAAACAATCGCTATGTATTAAAGCGTACTACAGAGCAAGTGATTATTTAACAGATAGAACTGTGTGGTCTGAAGTGACTCCAGCTCCACATGCTTCGTTAGAGTAAGATAACTTGTAAGTGATGTTTTTTTTTAAAATATGTGTTATGGAGTTTCCTTCGCCGCTTCTTCTCCATAACGAAACACCTTGTGAAGTGGCGGTAGATTTTATTATTGACGTTCAAAAAGAATTCTGTAAGGAATCTTCTTTGAATAAAATGTTTTTGATTTTGATTTTTTGATTTTGTTAAGGTACTAATATCGGAAGTTCATACATATATTTTGAGTTATTTGCGAAATACGAAAGATGAGATTTACTTGACTTGGCTGCATTTTAAAGCAACAACACATATTTTAATAAGCTTTTATTAGCTTCGGTCTATGTATCTATCTTGTGACGGAATCTTTCAGCTCTATTGTCACCAATTTCCAGAAGTCCGATTAATTTGATATTTTGCACACATATCAAGGACCGATGACAATGCAAAAATATGAAAAAAAAACAAAAAAATACACGTCTCATATAAAATTGAACTAATTAAATTTTAAAATAAATGATAGTTTAAACTATTATTTATTGACAATGATATCTGGCATCGTTGGCATGAAACATTTTATTATGTACTTTGCATATATATTAATTTATCAATACCGTGTTGTAATAGACATTACCTAACGTGTCGCGATTTACCATTACCATGTTTCAATTTGTTAATGGCCATGCCTTCTAAAATTTTAGGAGGCTATAACTTCTTTATTTATGGAAGCAGAAAAGGACTTTTACAATAATTTTCGTGTAAAAATTATACTTTCCATCAAATCACAAAAAAGTCGTCTTAGTCTTAATCTTGCCAAATTGCATAATTCAAAATAATTACCCATGTGCGTGTGTCGAACACATGGCAGTGTGTGTAATATTTATTTAATATTTCAGAAAAATAATTTAAAAAATAGCTGTGTCCACACTTCCTATGAACAGTTATAGTTCGTATTTAGTTACATATGAATTATAACTGTGCCAAATTTCATGCCTATCCGTCCGCGTTGTTTCCGTAAAAAGGAATAAGAAACATTTGTTTCACGTAATGATATAGATTAATAATAAGGCAATTTATATAGTCATAACCCTTCCATGTCTTTTATACCCTGCGCATATGCTAACAAATGCACATGCGAATGCACATAGTAAATATACAATAAATTATTGTCGCAGTGCATAAAATCTATTACGACTGAAGTTTACGTCTACGAGATAAAATGATTGTCTTGTATGATAACTACACTCGTACTAAAGTTATGTTTACTGACTCATTGTCGAACATTTTATGACATACTAAGTTTGGCTCGCGACTTTATTCACAGGGTGGCCCACGTCCTAAACGTTTAATTAAACGCTTATTTAATGTAAGAGTCTGCAACGTGGTAGAACCTGTACATTTCGACCGAAGAGGTACCACTGTCACGTCTATTTTAACGTGATGCAAATCTTGCGTTTCGTTGGAAAGGTATGCAAGCCAGCTAACTTAAACACGAGGCGACTTCCTTAGTCCTTAAGAGTGACAACGTATTCGATTGACTTCAGATAGAACCTGTTTTATGTGGAGTTGGTTATAGATGACCATGGGCGGCAATGATTATTTACCATCAGGCAGATTGCAAACTCGTTTTCAGCTTCAATTTCGTATTGAAAAAATAACGTGTTTCCTTTGGGGAGTCGGTGAAAAAGTATTATCAAATATTTAATAATATTTTAAAACTACACTTTTTATGCCCGCAAAGAGTTCTCCCTGTATTATATTTTTACCTATTTAATTTCTTGTACTTAAAAAGTTCTATTTACAGTTCTAGCAGTAGCTTTTAATTTCCAAAAATGCCTGCAGTACAACCACCTCTGTAACATTATCACATTAGCATAGATCGAATCACAAAAGATCTTTGAAGTTCGATTCGTACAGAAATCGTGAACATTTGCGTCGCCATAAATAAACTAAAATCGTTTGAACCTGAATTAAAATATAATGCCTACACATTCATACACGTAACTAAGAGTGTGTATTAGTATTATCGTTACATAAATGTGTTTTTGTATATACAAAAAGAGCTCTCCTTCACTGTCGCCCATGAATATCTGTAACCAACTCAATATGACGTTCTGCTTGAAGTCAATCATTTGATGTCTTGCAATTCCTAAGAATCAATATTTTTGCCTCATATTTAAGACCGCCGACATCCATGGACATGTACACTCTTAGTACGAAACGCATAATTCCTTCACGCTAATAATATGTGTGACGGTGTTACCTCTACAGTCGAACCTTACTGGTCAT
>DWPH01000202.1:0-10145 GCA_018251535.1 Autochton itylus | reverse complement strand
CTCCACTATGATTCCGATCTCCCCATTTGGTAGAAAGAACAGAGCCAATTTTGAAAGTACATAATATCACTTCAGTTAAACATCTCTTAACAGTTTCTCTGTCTGTTTCTCATTTGGATTAAAGTTACAAGTGACATTTAAATCAATCAATTAATAACTCTAAAACTCATCTCTTTCCTTACTTAAGTGTTTATCGTATTTTTATAACATTACAGCCACCGTTACGAATTGTTCACTACTCGAGGATGGCAACCCCCTGATATCGTTTTCCAATGGAAAGAGTTATATTTATAGTCAGAAGTTATGTGCTTGGTGAGTTTTTATTATTCTGTTTTTGTTTGTTTATATATTTATATTCCATTTTATTTATAAATATAACTTGTTTTTTTAATAAATTTCTACTAAAATTATTCATTGATGAAATTGCATAGCCTGATGTGAAAAGGTACAAGTGTATTGTATTCTATCGGGAGTTATAAAATAAAACAATGTATTAAAACGCAATATTATTTACAGTAACTTTATAAAAATAAAGGTCTATAGTTGTTGCGTAATGTTAGGCGCTAGATTCTATGTACCACGTAAACATAATGCTAATTAATGAATATTTGTTTGAAAAATAAATAGAAATTACGGTAATAATTATAGTTATAACAATTAAATGCAGTGAAGAACATTTATTTAAAGGATATATAATTCTTTGTGATTCGACTTCGGTGGTACCAGTACCAGTTGTGTACATGATAAAGGAGAAATACTTACACGATCGACAGTAATAACTTCACAAGAAGGACTTTAAAAATTCGTGATGTCTTAAATATCCAGTGCACACACCTTTACCAAAGAGGTTCTTGCAAGAATCGTACTCCGGAGATTTCGGGCCGAAGTTTCAAAACGAGCGGAGTTGTTCAGGACTTGCGTTTTGAAAACACCTTTTATATTTTCGACTATACGGGTGTTTTCATGACGGCGTCCATAGAACTGGGATCTTCTCACGGTTGCACAAATGTTTTTGTGGTATTTTGTTTATTCTTCTTATTATTGCTAGTAGTTTTTAATGTGGCGGAATTAAACATTGGCAGTACCACTGCCATGCTTAGTTTTTATAACAGTTATAAAATCAGAAAAATTGCGGTTTTATGATTTTAAGAGTAAAATAAGGCGGAGACACCACCATGAAGATCCGTTGTAAATCCCTAGTGTAAGAAAAGCAGCATTCTATGTTTTCTATACTCATAACCCCACACTAGAATTTGTTCCTGTGTTGTGGGTGTCATGAAAACACATACAGAAACGAATACACAAACACAAAGACCCAGAACAGAAATCTAAATTCATTATTTAGATATCTGCCTGGCCGGGAATCGAATCCAGAACCCATTGCGTGTAAGACCGGTATGGTAAACGCTCTGCCACATGGGTCCTAGATATTTCTATTGAAATACTTTTTCTAATAAAATTACACAATAAAAAATATATCATTCATATCATTACAATTTCTTTAAAATTTTGATCGCTCTTTAAACTTTCCTAACTTTATGTGCAATTAATGCTAAAGACATATTTACCTAAACCGAAAAGGATCACGTAATTCGATTATCATCGCTGAGAATTCAGAAAATTTAGTTTTCGTTCTAGTACAGTTCACTAACCCTGTGCATGTCCAATCAACGCCAAAGCCATATTTAAACGTAAACCACAGCTCTAGCGTTTATCCAATAGTCCAGGGGGTCTCTTGGGCCCGATTTGCTTTGTCCCCGAGATAGAGGGGTTTAGTGTTTTATTTTAAGGACGAGATCCTTACTCAGATTTACCCGTTTACAATTTCTTGATTTTTCGTTTTTTAGAGTTCCGTACGAAATCACTTGAACATACCACCGTACAAAATAATGAACCAAATAAAAACTCTTTAAGAAGTCTATGCTTTTAAAAGAAAACAGTAAATCCTTATAAACAATAAACTCGATATTTGTTTTACGCATCCAATTCGCTCTTTACATACTTTTTAAAATCTACTAATGTAGAGCGCTAATAAAATTCTACAACATGCAAAGAAATTAAGAATACAAAAATATTAATTTTTGTTCTTATTTTGTTTATAGTTCATTTAATTACTGCTGCTTAAAGATCTAATTCGTGCAAACCGAATCAGATTTAATTTTAAATCACTTAATATCCTATCACTGCACCAGTAAACGGACAAAGCATTATTTAAAGTAACAGAACAAATGACAGTTCAAATTGCATAACGTGTTAGTTACAGTTGAGAACACTGAACTGTTCCAACTAGAGATGACAGTTAGAAACTTGCAACTTCTATTAAGTTCGAGTGACCTGGCCTTTCCAAATTTAGACGTCTCGGTCGGTATGCTATATTTTAGTTAAATATAATAAATTAAGATTTTTTTATTTTGCCAATTTCTAACACAACGACTTTTTGTTGTAATAACAATAACCTTAACATATTGTTCCCTGCAATATATTGTTACCAATTTGATTAATATTGATGTAATAGATGAAAAATAATGATCTAGGTAGAAACTTGTAATATAAAAGTACGATCTTATTTATTAATATTAGATGAAACTCATTTGTAATCGTCTTACTCCATTACCTTTCCTATTTCTTGTATGAAGGGTTTATCTGTGTCAATTGACTTCTTAATTTACTAGTTAGTAGTTAATGTTAGACCATATACGTACGTTCAAGTCTGTGGATATTTCAGAACAAGATTTCCTTCACAGCTGAGAAATTTCAGTTTTAAATCGAACACGAACTTTGGGAAGACGTGAGAAATCTTATGAAGATAAAACTTTGAGAGCCAGTTGCATGAAGAAAACCAGGAGTTTAAAAGTTTGTTAAAGCGCCCCATGGTACAGAATATAGAATTATCTTTAAAAATATATTGCTACGTTTTTCCAATATTTTTCTTTATCCACTGGTACAAGTACAAGTAAAAAAACAAGAACACATAAGGAAATTTAGGAGTTGTCAGTTCAATGTAGGGATGAATGACAACGATCTAGGCATTACAAAAACCTCTTCTTTGAGAAGTCGGTTAAAAATGTTTAGAAATAATGATCAATGAAAATTTCATCAAGGACTTCCTCTCCACTGTGCCAACAATTTTTAATCCAATACTGTACTACTGCTAGGTATGAAATGAAAAGGACCAAAACTTGCATTCACGCTAGTATGTCCGGAACAGTAAACTTCGTACTTATAAGACTACGTACTTGATGGAGAACTCTTATCGTGTAGATTTCCTCGCAATATTTGTTTTAACTTTAAAATGACTGTTGAATTTGAAAGGTTTCCAAAATGTTCACAAATTTATGTGAAGTGTACCAATCCCACCACGATCATTGTGATAGCCGATGTCCGGTGTCTTTTTCTTTGCATGGCCAAATACGAAGGTACACGATGATATTTATATGATTTCAGTAGCAAACCAGCTTGCAGTTCACCTGATGGTAAGTGGTCACTCCAACTCGTGGACATCTGTGCCTAACTTCATATATGTAGAATCGAGATTCTATGCTACTTTTGAGGACTGAAATGGTCGCCTCATAGTCGTAAGTGAGCCGGCAACCACACACTTACATCGAAACGCAAGAATTGCTTCACTGTAAAAATAGGTGTGGCGGTGGTACTTACTCGGTCGAACCACATTCGTTCTAACACCTAGTAAAAATTTATGCAATGTATAATACCCATGAAAGAAAGATGACTACATCAGTCCGATACACATATTATGCTCAATTCCCAACTAGAGCTGACATGTAAATAAAAAATAATATTAAATTTAAATTACTCTTACTCTACTTAAATTACTTTTTAAGAAAATCTTTATGTCTAGAATCTCTACGACACAGGAAATCGTTGTAAACGAAATGCACAAAACATCACACACTACGTCATACGAATATGAATGGGAATGCGCTTACAAGTACAATAATTTTTCATAGAGATATTTGCGTTGGGAATAACTTTTATTCCCGCAGCAGATACACGTGTCTCCGATGCTACGAAACTCGGAATAATTCATCACGCCATAATTCATACTTCTGTTGCCTCTCTACCTGTCGTGTGTTTCCGTTCGTAAACAAATGTCTTTATCCATTAACACTCGTATTTTGTGATATTTTCAGTTTTTTACAAATGGCTTGACTTTGGACGAAAGACTTTTGTTAGTGCTGCATATCTATTTCTGCTCTAAAAATCTTACGCTTGGTTTCAGTTAAGAGAGAATGCTACTGATTTTATTACTACGTGCTGAAATGAAAAGATAAAATTACATTCGTCTTTATCGTGTTGCATTGTATTTTTTGTTAGAAGAAACAGACATCATATTTTTTCTGTATAACATGAAAAATAATGATCCTTGAAAAATAAAGTTGTACCTCTCATATATTCTAAACCTTACATCGCCCTGCAACCTTTTGTTATCTAAGATGGTACTTTATCATGTATAAACGGAATACTTGTAGCAGTCAAACATACCAAAATAGCGCAACTATTACTCCCATAAATATTCGTTAAATCATCCTATAAATCGTAATTCCTGCCACCTTGATACAACAATATTAATAGTAAGTGCATTAGATCGGATCACGTCAAAACGCCATGAAATATGCAAACCTGTTTTCGGCATCCGTTCAGTGCGTAAATTAGTTCCTAAATCAGGTACTGTTCGGAGTATGACAGATATTTAGCGCCACATTCCTCACTAATAATGGACGAGGCTTATTAATTTACTAGCTCTGTTTATGTATTTATACAACGATGATTGTTATTTAGGTTTTAGGGAAATATAATATAAATGAATACAATGTTATATATAAACATTTTTTATATTGTAATCGGCTCAAAATAAAAATCAATAAATAAAGGCAACAACAACAAACAACAGGAAGGTTGGGTGAGAATTATTATTACTAGCGCCACTGTGTAGCCTGTATATCAAAAATAAAATTATTTAAAGTGTACTTTGTCGTCATTTAAACTGAAAAAAATATCTTTGTAGTTACTTGTTTTTACCAAAATGTAGCTTTAATTTCGTGTTTTAACGAATAATAAATACACGATTAATTTCAGCATTAATTAAAATATTGTATCATGTATACCGATGTTCACATAGCCTGATTAATTTATACTGCATTGTTAATTATTTTTAATGATATGAATTATGTGCACAAATATCAATATTTATGTTGTTGTGTGTATTAAATGCTAACAATATACTTTTTGTAATAGGTAAATTGAATAATAGCTTATTTAAATATGCAATTAAAACAACTTCGCAACAATCTACTACCTACATGCCTGGTGGTATATATTTTAAACCGTGCAGTAAGCACCAACCTTCTCTCCCAGGATACGTGCGCATGCAAAATAAAATATTCACCACCATACATACCACCACCGACACGAGTTTCGCTCCAAAACGTAGCATCATCAGTATAAGACCCTTAAATATTTATTTCATCGACTACGAATATCATTTTTTTGTGGATGGCAGAGATGACGACTGACTAAAGCTACGTGAAAAACAATTTTCACGTACAGTGGTCAACTAACAAGCTGATTCCTTTTATTTAAAGAAGGTCTATGTACAACAGATCTCCTCTCAATTTTAGAACTCGAAACTTTAGAGAATGTTATAAAGAACTCCGAAACGTGTATATTTTCACAATATACTATTTTACTGTTAAAATAAATCATTTGCAAAATCATTGACGTCCGTAGTTCGTTTATTTAAGTTTTCTATTTTATTGGGTTGTAGTTCTTAACCTTATTTTTAGCCTACTTCTCAAAGGAAAGTGGTTATTCTATTCAAACGCAGTAGCAAACGCGCTTTATTTATAATATTTCTTAATTAAAAATTATCATTATTGTCCATGGACGACTGTAACAGACTTAGTGAAGACGATCACAGATGTCACTCCTGAGGATTGACGCCCGTTATTTTTGTCAATCATAAATCAAAATTTTTGGTACGCTCAATTTGTGCAAATTAGGCAAACATTAATGGTGTAATTTTTAATAATAGATGTAAAATGGCTGCCACATTTGTAAATCACTATTTATGCTAACTAGACAGACCAACGAACGCCTAAAACCATAATTATTAATAAAGGAGTACCTACAATGCCACTTGAGAGAGGCTGGCATAACTGATTAGAATTTAATAGCACTGAAGCCTCTGACAGGAAGATGTCAACGGTCGAATGCATGGATAGTTGTTGGAGTGTGGTTTAAGTCATGGGCGATTGTACATTAATAATATTATCATTAAACTTGGATTTTTATTTTTATTTTGTAATAGACTCAACATTTGATCTCATTATCAACTGGGTGGAAATAGTTATTGGTTTAAACTAACAACATAAATATATGATGGGCAGTGGCCTCTCAACAGGGGGGTTCGAGGTTCGAACCTAAGCGCGCATCTACAACGGCGAAGGAAAACATCGTGAGGAAACCTCGCGCCGGTTTACTTACGATGTTTTCTGGGAGTTCCTTAAAAAGTGTGTGAAGGCTACCAATTCGCACTTGACCGGCGCGATGGTCCATGGCCTAGGCCCATGATGGTAAGGAGTCACCGTCGCCTATAAAGTATATTCGCTACAGAGAAGAAGCGGCGCAAGAAACTCAATAAACTCTTTATCTAATTATTCTAATAAATCGCCTCGTGTTAATGTATATGCTTTTCTTAACCATCAAAAAAGAGTAGCGAGAAATGTTACTATTATGTACGTAAAATTAGTGTAGTAACATAATATATGATTACACAAAGGATTCCATCATTTTAATTAAGGTTATTTATATTAAAATTACCGTTATAGCTAACTGAGACTCTATTGTAGGGGTTAACAAACCAGTGTAGTACTTAAAGGTATAGATTCCGGGTTTGATCTTGGTCAAAATATCTTATTGATAAATTACTCGAATACGTCCAATAACCACGGCAGTCCTAGTGTAGGCCTATAAATGGTGATAACGTAAGTGTTTGCCTAATGTGGCTCTAAAATAAAGAGAGACAGGTAAATAGACGTACACACAAGAAATATGAAATTATAATGACTCTGTTTTATGTAATTTTAAACGGAACTCTAATAAATTACGCGGGGACCGAACCACGAGCTGTCAGGTGACAACAAAACTCGTTATCAAAAAGGTCATTTAATTTTTCATTAAAATATCTTTCGAAATTTCTCCGTCAAATTTTTGTCCCCTCTCAGGGACCAGAAGCGATTACCCTCCTCTAATGAGCGATAAATATTTATCGAGGTTCCCAGCTCCGCCGCAATATTTTTATTTACATATTTATGTGTTTACCTGTACATTTTTGTTCTATTGTGTTTAGAATGAAAATTGTCCGGTTTGTCACTCTCCATATTTTCTTTCTCTTAGAAATTTTTTTTTCAATAAATCATTAGACCAATGCGGGAATGTAGCAGGTATGTTTCGGGATTTCCCCAGCTGTAGAATAAGATCATTATACAAACACTGCGTACTATGATGCAAATTATTACCAGACTTGATCGTTGGGAACGTATGCTTTTCATCAGTTAAAGTTGAGTTTGCATCATAAATTAGTTTGTAAATTATACACATATATAGAACTACAGGTCTATCGTGTTTGTTATTATTACTTAAAATTAGGATTATTCCTGAAGAAGTGGCAGAATTTATTTATGTGATAAAAGGCTATTTTTAAATCAACAAATCGTAATTAAATGCTTAATCCAATTAAATAACACTTTAAACAAAAACAGAGTTCCATTTACACTTGATTCGTAATGAGGCAGTTTTCCATTCGCAGCGAAATCACCAAGTTAATTCAGTTCAAACTAATAGCAAGGGGCGTCAAAGCTATGACTAATTGAAAGTAATTAATCATATTCGACTTATGAACGTATTTCTGCTACACGCGCTTATGTTTGAATTTCTACATGTGTAAATATGTGAACATTATTTTTTGTACTACAGTTAATATTGTAATTCATAAAGGTACAATAGGATAACGCTGATTTTAAAGATATGGTAAGAGGCGATAATGAGGCGAATAAATGTTCTAACAGCAGCAATTTGTAATCAGTAGCGAATCCAGGGTGATAAAGTAGGATATTCAAGTCCCCTTTCCTTTCTCGAATCTGAAATTAGGTACTTAATGCTCATTGATGACTTGTTAGGGGCGATAAAATAAAAAAAATAGAACGATATATTTTTCACTGTCTGCGACATTTTCCAGAGACTCAGAGACAGAGACTTTTTTGAAGACCTTTACTTTTTGCAATCAAAAGTTCCGATTATGTCATGTCAACATAAAAATCCTAGGTCCACTAGCATGTGTGATTGATCTAAGTAGAATTCGTGTCCCATTTGGAGTTACACATAGGGGTCAAATAGGACGCATATCTATTTGGACATATCCATTGTTAGCAGTGACTAGTTTCTTAATATCCTACTCGTACAGGTAGGTGTCTATCGTAATCTCATGAAATGACTTACCATCTAACGATGAGATTTCAATTGGATCACGCTTGCTTAATACCTGTTTACTCTTGCCTTAAATAATTTTGGGCGTTCATCAGAAAATACAAGTACAGAGAGTTCTACGCTTTATCTGGATGCAATAAATTGTGCATAACTCCAGACCCTTTTTTTAGACCCTAAATCCTATGATACATCACACTAATTCAGCCGCTTCTAGTTTCATTTAAACGCAAGGCTAGTTCACATGAAAAAGATAGATCCCATTTTTAAAGGCTCGTGAATTAAGTAATTCTTAGCGGGAAGGCGCGGTCAGCGAGCGTAAAATTAAAGAGCATGCAGCCGCGCCGCATACTAACCGTATTGTTACCGCTGATGTGAGTTCATTGTAAATAACGTGGCGAAATAAAACTTGAACTGAATCTTTCGTGTACCTACTTGTATGCCATGTGGTGTCTGGAATATAATGTCGACTCTTCCCGTGGATGTCGTAGGAGGCCACTACAGGACAAAATCCAGGAGATTGATTGCGCGGTGAACATTTACAAAAACACTCATAAAACTTCCTTTATATAGCTATATACAGCTTTATACAAGTGGAGGCATGAACGTAGGCCACCGCTTATTGTCAACTACGTACCTCAAAAAGTTGATTAAGGATGCATAATTTTTATACTTAATTTATGAATAATTTTGGTCAATGACCAGTTCCTAGTAATTACGTACCTTGGGTAGGTGGACTGACTAGCAATACCAGTGTTAACTAGAGTCATAATGGTGACATCTAGCGATCTAGATATTACGTTGTGAACATTGATTGTGATATACAATTAATAAATTTGCTTAGGATTAAATTAAATTTATATTTACTTCCCTAAACAGTGCAAACCTTAAACTTATTATTCCGATTAAAATTTATAGATTTTAAACGGAGGATTAAAATATTACAAAAAGCTACTCTCAAACTTTTTAGTTTGAGAGTAGCTTGTACTCGTAGTAGTAGTAGTAGTATTTTTATACATCGAAACGAGTTTACTCGTGCGCCGTTACTCTGTTTTGTACGGTGTAAGTTCGTTTAATTAAATTTCACGTTTGCCGACGCCTAAACAAAGTTGCCCTGATATCGTTTAAAATAATCTCGCTGCTTCTATTTGGTTCAGCTCTTAAACTAATCTGCTCGGCTTAGACGATACATAGAGGCATAAAGCGAGAATTAGGAATATTGTGTTTGAAAATTAGCTTTCTGGTTAATTCTAGATTGATTAAAGCGTGACATACAAACACGACTTAAGTTAACATAACACATTATTTTAACCTAATATAAATTACTTTACTTTACTTATCACCTATGTACGTTTTTTTTTGGCGTAATAAGTAAAGGTTACCTTGGGTTTAATGAAACGAGCATGCTGTTCATGTGGTGATAAGTGATCACAGCCGCCAGTATCTGTATTCAACCTAAAATAGGAATAAAATCCACTTCAGGAAGCGCTGTTACAAGTTATACAAGTTTCAATGTGGTTCGACCGGGGAGTTACCACCGACAGGCCCATTTCTAGCTTGAAGCAGGTCATACGTTGGCACAGAATTTCTCATGATAACATTGTGTGCTTTACTTACATCCGAATTCACTTTGCTTAGAGAAG
>DWPH01000201.1:0-10152 GCA_018251535.1 Autochton itylus | reverse complement strand
CTTTATTATCCATTTTTGTTTTAATTATTCTCTCTTTCTATTCTTAATTTTTCGCGCCGCCTTTATACTTCTCTGCTATTCCCTAAGGTTGACTGGGAGAAAATTCTATTTAACATTAAGTCCGCCTTTTGTACCACTTTTTTATGAACAATAAAGTTTAAATAAATAAGTAAAGTACGGTGCAATAAATAAAGTACAATAAGTATAACAATTATTATATGTTTAATTTAATCGCAAATCTACACTCGTGGTAATTTATCATTTTATTGGATATGTATTAAGCTTCTAACGTAACTTTCGAATGCCTTACAAATATTTCTTTCGTGTCTTGTAGTTTATTGCCTTACCATAAATAATTTTACCACAGATCACGGAACATCACATTCGCCTTCACCAATCTACAACCCCGCGGCTATATACAGGGTTGCTACATATGCCTTTCACTTGTCTACATTTCGGATCCAATTCGGTTTAGATATATTACGAGTACGTAACTTGAAAAGAACAAACAATGTTTTTTATGGTTTAATAACGTATAAATTGTTGAAGTTTTTTGTTAATTTAACAGCATCTAAGCGAATATACTAGATCTTAAACCTCGTTAAAGTTTAAATCTTTCTTATTTTGAAAATAACTCTGCATCTCCTAAAACAAGTTAAGTAATCTATTAATATTTCCACCGAATGTAACCTAATAATATTTCCACTTCTTCCACCATATCGCAAAAACTGTTTCACACCAAAATACGTGTGGCGTTTGCACCTCTCCATTGAACCATACTTATTTTATTAAACCTCACCAACATGTTTCTACATTATTCTATTCACATTAATTGGCGACCCTTCTGTTATTTGTGCGACAAATACGTCCAAACATCAGGTTTTGACTGCAGTAAACCAACCCTGTATCTCCGAAGCAATCGGTATCGCACGTCGTGACCGTGCCGTACGACAATTGCGAATTAACCCATCAATCAATTGCAATATGGGATTCGTAATACCCGCCCACCTGCGTCCATCCGGTATTACCCGTAATGACGGGCAATCAGTAGCGGTCAATAGTTCATCTACGTATATGAAGGTGTACTATGGAATAGATAATATTGCAGTCACTTACATGTCTCAAGTCTATATTTAGGATAGATACTGATACGTCAAATAAATATTTGAAATTTAATTGTTTTAACATCAATAATCTAAATGTATACGGTCATCCAATTTTCTTTATCATTTATGGGCTATTCAAAACAATAATAGATCATAGTTAATATGTATTTGACAATCGATTTTAAAGATAAACGAAGTGATATTCAAAGAAATATCAAAGGTTTGCAATAAACAAATCTAAATTTATTGGCAGATTAGTTCTTAAAGAATTATGATATTGCATAGAATATAATCTAATCGGTACAGTTAGCATATAAATCTAAAATTTTCAAAGTATAATTTATAGAAAACAATAATAGAACAGCATTTAATTTTCTCCGCGTCATCAATCTCGCTACACATTCAAAACTCTGCGGTAGGGACTACGAGTATGATACGAATAATAAATTTCAAAGCGTAAATCCAAAAGTATCTTCAGTTGCTACTCTGTTTTCATTTAGCAACCATCCCAACAGGCCCAGGGTTATAACTTTCAGAAAATCAAACCCGAGAAATGAAAACAAAATGAGTAACTGCATCGGATTGCTTTTATAAAGTCGAAAATAGCTGAAAAAACAAAAGAGCTTTTAAACGGATCCTTTAAACAACCACGTTGATGATACTGAACTAAAACCTCTTATCGATCGACCCGTCAGATATTTGTTAGTATTAAGCTGTGGTTTGTTTCTTGAACCGATAATCGTACTCTGACAGCCTTAATGTACTTCCAATATCGAACTAAATATTCCGAAAATTACCTTGTCGATGTTTGACTCATTGTATTCTCTATAAAGTAACAAATTGTAAAGAAGTCTGCTAGATAGAATGAAATGGTCTGGACGGGAAAGTACCACCGTCACACCTATTTCTAACGTGAAGCAGTTCATGCGTTTGATTGAAAGAGTGTGGATGATGGCTGATTTAAACACGAGGCGACCATCTTATTCCTCATTATTTTTTTTTCCTTTGGGAAATCGATTAAAAATAAATGTTGGGAATACCCCTTCATAGAAAAGAAATATATTATAAGTTTTAATATCATTCAAGATGACAATTTAAAAATCATTTACACATTGTAGTAGGAAGTATTAAACATGATTATGTACATCATTTTAATTTATTATAACTTTACATAAAATTGATGTAGTGATATAATTAGGCTGTCACTTCGGAATGTCTTTAACTCGTCTACTTTGTATTGCGACTGTAGCAACTTAACCCTCCTTAGGCTGTAAATTGACACATTTGTGCAAATATTATAATTTCGACCATCCCACTTGGCAATAAGTGTCCAAGTACTATGGTCATTGAGAGCGTACGGTCGTTTAGACAGCGAACTATCATTAGAGTTCAAAGCCTCTGCCAATTAGGCACTGACTCTACATTTTCACTGAAAATAACGGCCACTATTGTATAGTGATTAGAGTGCAAAGTCGTAGTAATTTGTCTAATATATCCGGGGGCAGATGCATCACGTACTGTTATAATGGGTGTAGTTTTGTATTCGTTGTAAGTAGACATGAATTATTTGTATCGGGTCAGCTGATTTGAAGAGCGATTTTCAATTTATTGAAGGATCGTTAGCGTAACGTGGTATTTGCATTATTGAATTAATTTCGACAAATGATTAACGTAAGTTTCAATGTATTAAAGGATTTGATGATGTATTTTTATAATTGTCGGTCAAACAATATAATTTTAACTGAATTTTAAGTTAGCAAATTCTTCAGATTAAAAGCAAATCCCGTCTACTTATTTCCTTTTTTGTCGTTGTCTATTTGTATTGATATCTTGTCTGCACTCTTTGAATTTTAAATAAGTAAAACGTTTTATTTCTGACGCTACTAATACTAGAATGTCAAAATGAATGAAAATCCAAGCTCCACGGTCTTCCGTCGATTTTACCGTGAAGTTCTAATGACCACCTTTTAGCTATATTATCAGGTACTAGGTATCATCTAGGATCAGATGAGATTGAGATGAAATTAATATAAGAACAAACTCTGCAAAAGCTGTTTTATATCGTAGATATATAACATACTTTAATATGCATTGCCTTTTTATCTCAGCATTAAAATGGCTCTATTATAATACGTCTTGTCTTTGTATTTTTAGGTTTATTTGTATACAATGCAGTTCCGTTAACATACTGGCCTACCGATAGTATTTTTATATATAAAATTTAAGTAGTAAACGTGCTTGCCGTATACCTGATGGTACATCACTGCCGTCCATAGACATCTGTAACCAACTTCATATAAAACAGAGGTTCTACCTAAAGTCAATGACAGATGCGTTGCCACTCCTGAGGAGTAAGAGGGTCGCCTCCTATCCGTAAAGTAATGAAGCAAAGATCCGTCTCTATCACATGTCCATTCAAACTCTACACGTTAACCGCAGTAACTCTACATACACTATTCTAATCGCTACACAATAAGATAATCCTTTGAACGTTGCGTGGCCTACTTGACAATATAAATCCGGTGTGAATTATTTGTAAATATAAAAATATGATTATACAATTGGAGCTGCAATGTAACGCATTTTTCTTGTATACATTTTTTGTATGATTCAAGTAGCAAACGAGCCTGTAGTCCACCTGATGGTATGTGGACACTGCCATCCATGCCCAATTTCATATAGAACATAGATTCTATCTGAAATCAATCACAGTACGTTACTACTCCTGAGGATTGAGATGGACGCCTCATATATAAGTGAGGCGGCAACCACACCCTGGCATCGAAGCACAAGATTTGCTTCACGGTATATGTAGTGGTATAGGTGTTGTGGTAGTATTATGTTAATCTTATAAAAATGAAAAATTATATTCCGTTTCGGCGTCTGGGTGTTCATATATTATTTTTTGGTTAAATCCATAGAACCCATCGCACAGAGAATCCTAAATAATCTATACAACTTTAGAACTTCAAATATTACTGGAACATTTAACTAATTAACAAAGTAAATAAGATATGCATGTATGTATTACTGCATGCATGCATCATGCAGTAACAACCCATATCTGTGTAACACGTAATGTATCTATACGGCGCCGTGCCATATGCTTCCCGCGGGAACACCGGGGCTATGTTTGCGCTCTTAATTTGAACAAATATCGGCGATTATTACAAATATTTGCAATGTGAAATAGACGCTTGACATATGGTCGGATGTTAAGGAATAGATAATTGTGATGCTGCCTTAGTATTTCGAAGATTGAGTAATGATTTTAAATTATTTTCTGCTTATTTATGTAGGTATTTCATGATTCCGCAGTTTAATATGTCATCTTATTTAACTTATGGTTATTATCTTATAGCTGAGAACGGTTAATTACATTTTTGTTCTAGACACATAAGTTACACTAGACATCGGTACTCCACACACCCTACACTACACACAACAGTAACTAAATAGTTGTGTGTACGCGTGTGACATTCTTCTGTTTTTAATAACGAGGTCTATCTTCATTGATCTGGTGAGGTCCGCTGCTGAATATACGTCTCCCCTAATAATGAATGCGCGTTAGTGACCGCAGTGGGTGTCGATGTTAACAGGACGACGCTGCTGTCCATGCAAGAACTAAGACAGTACATCGCCACGTCCATTTTTGTCCTATGGCACCAGTGCATGCTTAAATATAATTTCGTTAAAATTGATGAAGTTATAAAGTTGTAATTATTTGTTTCTGTGTATGTCGCTCGAAACCGCGAGCAATTGGTTTTAAGTATTTAAGTATCGTACTGTAAGCACCTATAGACTTTAGGTGTCTATATATTTGTAAGTTAGCAGTCGTGAGTACGAACAACTATGAATCAAAACGTTCCCACATTCAAAAACAGAAGTAATATTAAAACGCGTGGCGCCCACTCGTGCGGAAAATGATGGTTCGACCGCCACTTCGTACACGACTCTTAGTTTTAGTTTAAACAATGTTGGACCAGTGATATGCTGGTAATTAAATATTCCCAAGCTACAAATTTTGCAACCGAACCCAAGGTAGATAGGTATTTCTGAACCGCTGAAGCTAGAGCCACGAAAGTTGGACAGTAGTTTTATGATCTACCTACCTAAATATTCTCTGTGGGGGTTTTGTGATATCCCATCACTAAGAAAGTAATAGGGGCTGATCCATCAGCTATTTGAGGTCCACTGCTGGACACAGGCCTCTCCTTGTGGGGGTTTTTGCCAATAGTCAACGCGACTGCCCCATGTTGGCGATCGCACGACACACGATGTCATCCACGGGATGAGAGGGATGGTACTACTCGCTACCGACATCACACGGCACGGGGTTGAATATTTGTACTCTTTTGTGTAAACATTAAGCTGCAATTCTTAAGACTGAAGACGGAGTAACACTATTTAATTTTTAACCTGTGCATTGCGTCGTGTTTGCTGTGTCTATCGAAATAAACAACGGTAGTTACTATATTTATTTGTATCTTGTTGTTGTTAGTATCCTTTTTTTCTGACGGTAAGCTGCCACCCATGACCCCTGTAACGAATTCCGCATATAAAAAAGTTCTTCCTATTAAATAAATAAATTACAGATGCGTAGCCACTCCTGAGCACTGAGATGATCGTATCTTGTTAGACAAAATACTTTTGTACTTATAATGGGTTTTCCTAAGTATTTAAAAAATACAAAAGACTTAAAAATGCACATTTTTTTTCAATTATAGCTAAGATTACACGATAGTTTATTCGTTTTATTTATTTATTTTATAAAGGTCACTAACATACTATTATATAACTTAAGTACAAACATATAATTCCTACATTAAATGAGATCTGCTAAGTGGCAGTACCGTTATAACTGACGACAAATCATCATAAATTGTTTAAAATATATTATAAACATGTAATAATTAATTTAGTTGATCTATGAGATACATTTTAATCACGACCGACCCTCTGCTAACCGAGCAACCTAGCAGAGGGCAGCACTGGGCGATAATCTATCGAAATCAAAATCAACGGACATGTGCCATTAATCGAGACGCTTCCTGTATTACTCAATCAGTTTCTGCCCTTAGAACCACCGCACAAAGGAATAAAAACTCTACCATCAATACATAAGCTTTAAAAGGTTTCAAAATAAAATATGTAGGTTTTATAATTGCTGAATAACGTAAACGAAACCGTATTTCGAAGGAGTTACGGTTGATATAAAATTGTGTCGTTTCATAATTACGCGTGGGTAGATGCGGGCAGTTACCAAAGTTGCTAAACGGTTTATTAAAACTAGAACAAACAATGACTAGTTAACTTGTTGGGGTCGTGTGGACGTGGTATTTATTTGCTTAGCCCTTATGATTTTCATTCCTTAAGTAGGTACGTATAACATTGATAAGTACGCATAACATTTGAGAATACAATCAGTATGGTTTGACCGAGGGGTCACCGTCACAACTATTTTTCACGTGACGCAGTTTAATCGTGAAGAAGTGCGTGGATGTCGATTAACTTAAATATGAAACGATCGTCTCAGCCTGTAATATATGTAATATAGGTCTGTTAATAGGTAGGTGCTTGTATTAAAATCACGGGAGGTATTTTATTAATATATCTATATAGGCATTAGCTGACCCGACAGACGATGTCCTGTCTTAGCTATAAATAATCAATTGAAAAGGTAATAAATAAAAAGAGTACCTAAAATCTTTTTCCATACGAACCTTCTACCTTCTATTCTGAAACTTGTAAAAAATGATGAATGAAATTTGTGAAGTCGCTCTCAAATTATGGCGTGACCAGGAGATATAGGGATTCATTTCAATGCATACCTATAGATTTTAGAAAGGTACAGTTAAATAATTTCCTAGTGGTTCCAATCACGAAATTTCACACTTCGCTTAACACAAACAAGTCTATTTACACAAAATTACATCATATCGTGTCGTGGTGTCGTCGCGTCGTCGCGGCACGTGTCGGTCGCGTGTCGTGCCCGCCCGCCGACTAATTATCTCGTTTATTGCGTTGACTCCCTCATGACACCTTCCTTTGCGATTCAGCTGTTACGTGTATTGTATGTTGTCAAAGGGCACCTATTAGTAATGTTCCGAATATGCGTATCCACAGATATCCGCGAAAAATGCAAACGTACAATTTCTTTTGGCCGATCTCAAACGGATGTTTCAGTTAATAGTATCAGGCGTTATTTTGCGCAAAACCATGCTATAAAGTTAGGATAAAAACTACTTCGCCCTTAACTAGACTTAACGATTTACAGTAGAGTCGACTGATTCTGAGGATGCTCTGTTTTGGAGCGAAACACGTTTTGGTGGTGGTATGTATAGTAGTGTAGGTATATTTTATTTTGCATGCGCACATATCTTATTGTGGAACTCACTGCATGGTTTAAAAATATATATCGTTATACATGTCGGCAGCGAATTGTTGCGAAGTAGTTTTTACTCTAACTGGATAGTTTTCATTATTTAAAGAAATCTTAAGTGTTCTTAGTGTACAATAATGGAACTTTGGAACATCATTTTCATTAGTACTATTTCTTAATATTACCTATTTATAGAACTAATATGATCGGACAGGGGTATTCAGGGGGAGCAGCACCGCCGTACCTATTTATACTGTAAAGGAATTCTCGCATTTCGATTCAGTCCTCAGAAATAGCAACGCATCTGTGTTTGACTTCAGATAGAATTTCCGTTCTATATGAAGTTGGGCATAGATCTCCATGGGCGGCAGTGACCACTTACCATCATGGACTGCAGTACCTAGTACACATTCTAAATGTAGCTTGTTTTAAAGACGTGTGTCAAGGAATTTCTTTCGCCGCTTTTTCTCCAGAACGAAAATTTGCGAAGTGATGGTATTTTATTGACGATCAAAAACAATTCTATAAACTTAAAGGGTCTTATTCTGATTTGATATGATTTATTTAAGTCGCGGTCCTATGATACTCTTATCAGCACGATGTAGAGAATAATATTGGCCCTGCAGAAAAATAAATCGTTAATAAAAAAACTATTTAGGTAGATACATATAAAAATTTCTACTAGGTACAACTATTTTAGTCTAGTATTTTTTCTATCCTAGCATTTTTATAAATATAGGTAAGCGATGTAGGTACAGACATGCGGAACTTTAAAACTTTAATTATTATTATATATATTATCGTCAATCCATTACTGTCCCACTGCTGGGCACGGAGTCTCCAATTAAAGTGAGAGGGTTTTAGGCTATAGTTCACAGCACTGTCTAATATGCACTGAAAATATATATTTTACCCACCTTAGAGAACTTGTTTTATTTAGAAAACTCTCAGGATATTTTCCTTCACCATTTTAAGAAGTAATAATTAGTTTCTAATATGCACATCATTGAAAAATCAGTGGTGTATGGGTTTGAACCTCGGACCCTTCTATTAAGAGGCTAACATTAAATCACTAGGCTATCACTTTTTTAATCGACTTCCCAAAAGGAAAATGGTTATCTATTCGTCGCTTGGATATATTTTTTTAACTTTTATTACCTACCTTAGATTGAAACGAATTAGACATTCAATCATTTGATAGGCACATTAAGTCATACCTAAAATGTGTAGTTTGCCTTTACGAATTGATTGCGACATCTCTAATCCTCTCCGATATAATCAGGGTCGCTTCCCGCACTCCCAAAGCGATTATCGGCGGCAAATATTTGCGCCCTCCGTTGACAACCCCTGCCGTCCCTCCGCCCTCGCATCTGCGCTAATTAATTGACCTTTAAGAGCTTCTGCCTTTCATATTGATATTCGCTTTGATAGTTTTCGAATTGTAGGTTTACCTATAGTCCCACTAAGTTACCTAAAATTCAGGTAAACCCATTGCTTTGGAGACCTGCGTAATAGTCTTGAAAATATATTGCAGGTATGTATTTAATTACATTTTAAAGGTTAGACTGAATCCGCATACTTCGATCGAGGAGATACCACCTTCACACCAATTTCTAGCGTGAAACAGTTCATGGGTTTCGTTCAAGGGTATGGATGCCGGCAGACTTAAACACGAGGCGACCATCTTAATCTTCAGAAGTGAAACCGCGTCTATGACTGACTTCCAGTAGTAGAGGATATATTCTGACTTTACGTAGAACCTCTGTTCTATGTCCATGAGCAGCTGTGACCCTCACTATTTACATTGTTCGAGAGCGTGGATAATGGTCGGTGTCCGAGAAGCGACTGCTGGGGAGACCGCGGAGTGGTGCCCGGGGGTGGCCACTCCTACGATCCTACGAAAACGAAAGCGTTCACGCTTCGCGAAACCGACAATTTTCCACCGATCATTATCGCTACTTACTAATAGCGAGTTCATTGTATCCTAATAATTCATGTCATAGTAATCAAATGCCTACTTTTTCTTCGTACACTTCTAGTTCCGTCATTAACTCTCGGTAATATATGCATATTTGGTATTAATTGGTATTTTCCTATATTAGCACGAGATATTTTTAAGCGTGAAAATTATTTGTCTGCAAATAAATTCGTTTTAAACGTTGTTGGGCGTAATAAAGTAAACACAATGTTGCTAAAACACTTTTATTGGTCTATGCAAATTATTTATCGATCTTTGATACATTTGATGGTCAACTTTGTTAAAAAGAATAATCACTTAAAGCTAATATTTAGTTACATAATATCGAACATAAATGGCCACGATACCGACGCTTCGTAAGCTAACAAGCCAGATGCTTCATGACAAAAAAAAAACGCCACTTTGTACTAAATATCTACAATACAACATAAAATAACATAAGCTAAGAGAAGTAATAGAAAATGAAATAAGTGAAAGAATAACAAGTGGAATGATCTATTGAAAATTTTCTGAGAATCATCGTCCTACGCGTAAATATATTTTATAATCACTAATAGCTAATCATTTGAAATTACTAACAATATCAAGAGGCACAACGGAGAAACCAAAAAACATAATATGTAAAAATTATTACCTATCTAAATGTAAATTTATGAATTGGTGTGTAATCTTATATGCAAAGAGAT
>DWPH01000200.1:0-10177 GCA_018251535.1 Autochton itylus | reverse complement strand
CAATAAGTTTTGTTAGTAACAAGCTTTCACATATCCAAGTATCACGAACAATTCCTAAGAAATTCATGGTAAACTATGTTGCAGTTACAATACTGTGGGTTAATAACAATATGAGTTTCAAGGAAGTTATATAATTCCGGTGCAAAACTGCTTTGTTCTTGTTTTAATGATTTGGAAGAATGATTTCTTGTTTAATGACGCGTGGAATACATACTTTTTTACTTTAGCAAGTAAGCATAGATAAATCGGACCTCGAGACGGTTGGTTTGATGCTGGTCAACGTCGAGTGCCGCAGTTAAGCTTGATATGTTTATTTTGAAATGTATAGTAATAAGAAATATATAGTGTTTCTTACAAAACAATTGCAATAATACTTTACGAAAAATATAGTGTATTTTTTATCGCCGATGCACTCGTTAGACGACGTATATTTTTCTGACGATCTTTTTTAAGAAACTGGTTCCTGAATTATTGTAGTATATAGTGTCATGCGTACTAAAATACATATATAACCGTACGTAATGCGTACTAAAATACATATAATAATAAGGGTTGGCAACCCTAACCCTTAGCCGCAGATATTCAGTGGTTCGGCCGCAAACCAAAACTCAACATTCACTGATCAATTCGAAGGGTTTCCAGAATCCTTCAAAATTATTATAAACAGTACAAATGACAACCGATATATAATCCACCAGCTTAAGATGTTAAATATCATCACCAATTAACATTTTTGACCCCTGATTTGGTGGAACCTAGCTTTTCATTTTAAAAGTTTTCCTTAAGAGGAAACTGCCTAAACTTAGACGAGATCCTGGGGATACTAAGTACCGGTGGATAAATAAAATATCGAGGAGATTGAGGAGTATACATTGAGGAGTATGCTACTCCTCAATGTTCTCACAATATTGTAAATGTTGTAATGGCGTAGTTTACCTGATTCCAACAGCTCATAAGTAACTTTGCGATAGCTCAACTGTTCCATAAGTTAGTTACATCACAATATCGGCTTCGGTAAATACATGTTCATATGGAGGAAGAAACCTTGTGGTATTAGCGGAAAATTTTGTTAATTATAGTAGATAATGTTCCTATCGATCCTAAAATAGGTTATCAGTGGAAACTTTAACAAACAACGTAAACAACGTTGTCAATGGCATCATGTGCGTCAAATATAATTGTCAATTTGAATACTATAATAATTTAAAGTTCTGGTAATAAATATTTTCGAACCCAACATTACATTTAAATTGGTAAAATCTACCAGGTGGTAGAATAAATATGGTTCGACCTGGGATGTACCACCGCCACACCTATTTCTACCGTAAAGCAATTCTTGCATTTCGGTGGAAAGGTGTGGTTGCCGGCTCACTTATGTATACATATATAAGGCGACCAACTCTGTTCGCAAGAGTGGCAACGCATCTGTGATTGACTTCAGATAGGATCACTGTTCAATTTGAAATTGGGCATAGATGTCTATCGGCGGCAGTGACCACTTACCATCAGGTGGACTGCATGCTCGTTTGTTACTTTAATCATATAAAAAAACCTATTTCTTACGCTATTTGCGTATTTCATCTATGCAATTTTTGCATACCATTGTTCGAAATTTGAATTCCAATTTCAAAATTTGTTAAACAAAATTTCCAATATTCAAATTTTGGTGGCAAACATTATATAGATCGTGTAATAATTAGAAGCGTTAGTCTGTGATTAAACTAGATAATTCTTCAACGTTATTTGTGATTGGTCGATATCAAATGTTTACTCCTTCCCTTAAATTAAGAGGAAGTTTAATTGAATCCTCCTGGTTCAAAGGTGTGGGTTTCCACAGTTCATGTATAAACTTCCTCTCGCTTTAAACAGCGCGTAAATTAAGCTTACAGGGCTGGTTAATTTTTCATGACTCATAAAGGACGTGTCCTTTTCTTTGTTCACACAAAAATCACATGGGAACAACTGATCAATTTGTTTAAATTAAATCGATTCTTGTATAGAGCAAGAAGTTATTAAAGAGCCAATTATTTTTACAATTAATTAATGCAATTCAAGGTATAACAGCGCGCCGTTTAAGCAATTTTCATGTTTATTTTTATGTTATTAAGAATTAAGTAAGGCGACATCGTGAAGTCAGTTTTTCATTAATGCACAACAATTAGATTAATTCGTTTCGTGATTATTTCTAAAGATTACAAGTTTTACGCAAAGATGACGGGCTGATAAGTCTGTTTGACTTATTAACCTTATCAATTATATTGGTTTTGTTTAAGCCGTGATGTATTAAAACGAATTATTCATATTTTTATAGGCTAATTATAGATACGATAATTTTAAGATTGTTGATATGTAAGATTTATTGTTTATGACATTTTTTATAAATATATTACATATTTGTAAAAAAGAGGGTGGTGGAAACACTGTTGTTCCATCGGGAATGTACCACCGTCACACCTATTTCCAACTTGAAGCACTTCATGCGTTTCTTTGGAAGGGTGTGAATGGCGGCTTACTTAACCATCTTAGTCCTCAAGATCAGCAACGTTACCGTGATTGACTCCAGGTAGAACCTCTCTTATATACATATGTAGTTAGTTAGTTGCCATGGTTGGTTGGTTGGTTGTCCATGAGCGGCAATTACCACTTACACTTTGTGGAATATACATATGTATATATGCTCGTTTGCAATTTCAATTTTATACAAAATAATATCTACTTTTTACTCAAATCTGAAAATACTGTTTAGATTAGATATCAATATTTTACTGGTTATGGTATTAAAGGATCATGTTGATAATTACTATTGTTGTACGATTCACAGATATGTGATTATTTTATTATTTATATATCTTTTTAAATCCTCTAGCCATAAACTTACCACGCTACGAGAACGGGTTATTAATAGGTACTATTTATTACTTTATCTTAACAAGCGACAGTCTGAGACATATATTTTTAGAAGTACGTTTCCAATTACAATTTACACGCGTCCTGTGGGACGCACGTCGTTAGTGTATCTCATATAAATCTTCCTTAATTTGATGGCCGATATCTTTATCTTTACGAATCTTATTTGTAGCGTATTCAATAAAAAGATCCCACCTATTATAAGTTTTGTTAAAAACAAAATTGATACAAATTCAAATCTCTATATGTTATTATTGTAACATTTATTAATTGATTTAATTTATTTAAAATTAATTCATAAAATACTCTTGTTGAAGAGCGCGCTTGAGAAGAGGCGCAAAGGTATATATGTACATACATTTACATAAAAAACGCTATAAATTATATTGAATATAGAATTCCTCTTTGTTTTTTTTTTATTTTAATTAACAAGCAAAATGATTGCTATAAACAATATGCGCACAAGTGTGCATACCTGTGATTTCTATCTGCGAATATCAAGTATCGCTCTACTTGGCTGAGTGACCCAAATACATTTGCTTCTCATGTTACAATAACTCTTTGACCGCGGACTCGACCTTAGTACGTCTGTTCTGCGCGGTTTCCTAAGTAAAGGACCTCTCGCACATCTATTTATAATCTATACCGTTATAATAATGATAATTATACAATTTTATAAGTTATACACATATCCCGGTTTTATACAATTTTAATATAAAATGTTTATATTCTATACTCAGACTAGTTACACCAAAAAGTTTGACTCAGTTAATTTTCGATAAAACCCGCCAATTTTAATGTTACGTAAATGTCATTCGGTCGATTTAACTAAAATTAAATTAATAATTTGTGGAAGGAAACAGCTGGTTGACATATTCCGGTCATTTCCCTCACATCTCGGCTCGAGTCTAGACTGTAGTCTATTTTAAAACAGGACGGATGCATAAATTGCTTTAAAAATAATAATGAAGCTTGCACTGCACGTTTATTTTCTCTAATTGATGGTCGTATAAATTGATTGAATAGATTATACTGCACCTAACTACCATGTTGCTTTATTTAAATGAAGAAGCAAATGATTGTACACAGATTTTAATTTAAATTTGATCTTAAATAGAGATTTATTATTAGATTTCTTAATATACGACTTGACAGCGTAGACTGAGATAGATGCACTTACAGTCAATATAAAATTTAGCTTTTCAAGTTACATTCTTTAATTTATGTGAAGCATGAGAGGAAGTTATAGCCAATTTTCAAATGCATGTATGCAACTGTGCTTGGATTCGATGTTTGGAATTGCAGTTAAAGTTGATATTAACCACGCTAGTTGCGTACTGGCGAGTCGAGTGCCACGCGCGGTACTCGCTTGATTTTCCCCGGCGGGAGTGTGCGTGGATCGAGTTTCACGTGCGAGTGTGTGCGTGTACCGCGGCAGACTTCTTGGCAACGCGCGCCAACGCAACGTGTAAGGGCTCGTTTATACCGCGCCGAGCACTAGTTTTTATTACTTATTAATAGCCGCTAATAGTCCATTTACTGTTCCATTGATGGGAAGCTTTATCGCTGGAGCTATGTCCGGTTTTTTGTTTAATGCAGGGTAATTGGCGTTGTCTATGCTCTGCGGTTGACGAGCCGGTCTTGTGAGAGTACCGACTGCTGTAAAAAGAGCTATTGTCAGAAAGATACGGTTTAATGAGTAAAGTAATTGGAGTTGACAGATAATGGATAATGTTAACAACCGAACTGATTTGAACTCGCCTAAATTCGACGAAAGCTTTGCGCTTGAATGCGTTACGCATTTTTGTTACGATAACGTCAAAGTTGGATTTATAATATGAAATAATTGTTTTGCAAGTTAATTAACTGTGTTGTCTAGTAAGCAGGGTTACACGCCTTTTGTCAGTCACAACCAGATCATGCAAGCGTGTGTGGAGCTGCGTACGTACAACACACGGAGACAACCCGACGCCTTCCATCGCTAGCTACTATAAGCGACTGTGTATTTTGTCCTTTATTTAAAAATAAAACCACTATGCCCGTCGTAACTTTATTAATATTACGATCGTAGTATTTTTCCGATGCAAAGGATCTGTATGGTTTTTATTTTGTTCGATTTGAATCACGTCGCAATAAAAATAATAACAAATTGAAAAAAACTGTCAAGAATTTAATTTACATTATTGTTTTTGAATAGAAATAAATGTGTTTTAATTAAAGATTCTAAATTTGAAAATTAACAAAATTTTGGTATAATAATTAAAAGTGTGTATATGAAGTATTATGTCGTTTAAAATATTACAAAACAATAATTGCGTAGAACATACAAAAATAAACCTGTAATTTTTGATTCGATTTAATTAAAACCGTAGGGCGTGGAGGACATAAATAAAAAACCGGGCAACACCCGGGCATCTAGTTATTAATGTAAGCCATAGTGAAAGGGAGTGAGTGGTATCTTAAATTAAATCTCCCGTTGATTTCCTTGAGTACGATTAATTTTGCTATACTCCATAACTCTCTAGAACGATTGGTTTAACTAGGTTGAGCATGTGACGTCGTTCGCATCTAAATATAGGCTGTTTTCTCTGACTTATTTCCAACAAATTTATTTTGATTTTATTTTGGCTGTATAAAGCTCAGGTAACTTTTAATGTATAATGAAAACATAATATGTATAATTATATTAAAACGTAATAATATTTAATAATAAGCCGTACTTTTACAATAAAAATCTAAGATAATAATATTATTCATTTATTCTCTCGTTTTTATCATTTAACTCTTTCAATAGGGTTCTTTCCAAATAAAAAAAAATGTTATACGTATTATATTTACATTATTAACTATTATTAACTACGCTTGCCATTGACAAAATGGTCAAAAGACAAGAGGTTAACGCAGAAAAGAAAGATAGTTATAATGCGCGTTTATGGTAGTCAAAGGTTTATAGTTTTGTGTTTATATTGATACAAAGCCAATGACTAAGCTAATAAAATACAACTAACACATTCGAATTATAATTATTCTTATTTGAATCATTACAATTTCGAGTCCAAATGCATTAAATATAAATAAAGAAAACGTTCTCTCAGAGAAACATATGGACAGTGAGACAATTACAAAATAAACGAAACCAAAGTGTCTGCAACGTAGTTGGCAAGCTGCTGAAGCTATTTTTAATTTTCAACTCCCGTTTACGATTTTATTATTACGCCTTTAGTTTAATTATAAAATTAATAGCCGACATTTATTTCGGTGTAATTAGAACTGTCTTCATGCAAGAAAATCATACAATCAAAACCACCAGGATGGGATCACCTTTATATAAATAGTCACCTAATTACCAAATGTACGTATAATGCACAAGAAATATCATTTATCCCAAGTGGAATAAGTTCTAAATGATTTGCGTTAAAAGATGGATTATTTTTTATTTGAAATCAGTTTCAATCAATTTCAGATAATATACTTAATTTTTTGCATTATTCTGTAATATTTAAAAAAGTAGGACAATTGCAAATAAAATTTTGATAAATAAATGCATAATTACATAATATTTAATATGTATGTAAAGCTTAATAAGGCTCTATAACACACTAAAAGTACGTTCGCACATTTTGTGTGTAGCCGTTTCGTAAAATGCATAATCGAGCGTGCAACGACGGTGGGAATTTAAAAGCACAGAGTATAAATAGTTGCGTATACTTGTTAATTTTCATAATCTGTACCGGGCCGGTCGTTGATAAGGTACTAGTCATAGCGTGGAAGTAAGAAACGTGGTACGACAAAAGCGGCATTTGGAAGATAATTTGATTTCCGTTTATTATTGGCAATTCAATTTTATTTTGTTAATGATATATAAAACAAGAGGAATTGATTGTATTTGATAATTTAACTATTTAGATTGTGATTAAGTTATACAATCCATACTTTATGTATCTTTAATGTAATTAAGCAAGAATAAACATTTTATATGAGACTTTCTATGCTGTATTTTATTCTATTTGAAATAACATAATAATATGAGTTAAACATTGTGTTCTTATTTTCCACACCTCTATCTGACACAAAAAAATAAAAATATATTGTATGATAATCATTTATTGATAAACAGCTATCGTCCATAGGCAACTGTGATAATTAGTTTTTTCCTATGGCATAAGAACAACAATATGGCTAAGTATACAATCAAAATGTGAAATATACATAAAAACTGTTAATAATGTTTTTCTACAGGGTGTAATAAAACCATTTTTTTTTTAGTAAATAGAACACTTCATTTATATTTTTACTTGTAATTGTTCCCGTTGTTCATGATAAAGGTTTAAGATCTTTCAAATAAGCACTATAATTCTCAAATATGTCAACAACTTCACTCTTCTTGTTAGTTTTTTCATCGTATTCAGGTCCAACTGACCATAGTGTTTCTAGGTCATAAGTTTGTCGAGCTTTATCTGAGAAAATATGTAGAGCTATATTTCCTGCAATATGAGAAATTACGATATATTTACAGCATGTATTAAACCACTAAAATATATTGTACTATTACATATTCAGATATACAATAATAAATATCCTAAAGGAGGAAATTTTGTAGATACTATCAGTCGATCACTGATCAGTCAGTACCAGTTAATCTTTAATAATGAGATAAATAAAATAGATAAAGCAGCATACCTAGATCTAATGCCATCCACTCGTCTGATTCTTTGCCTTCAATTCTTGGTATGCCATCTGTTTTGATGCATTTTCTTTTATAGACCTTTCTAACAAATTCGGCCAATGCTAAAATGTGCCTTTTGCTGCGACCACTGACAACACATATGTATTCAACATAATTGATATCCTGGGAAACTGCAGCTACAAAAATATCCTTAGAATTCTCTCTTTGGAGTAATTCAACCAAATCTTCTATGTCAAATACTCCATTTTTACCTCCTAAAACAAGAATAAAAAGATTTAAGGACAGTTGACTATGGTCACATATTATATATTTACATAAAAATATTCAATGCACGAACAGACATGAAATGTGCTATGGCAGAGGAAACAATATATTTCTACGCAATATTTTGATATTGGACAAAAAATAACATTTTCTCTGCCATAGAAAGTATGCACAAAGTTGCACAGTGCCCTTATGGTAGATATAAATACGTGCGATAATTGTATATAGATATGAACGGGTCGTTACTGGTTTGATATTAAAAAGCATATGATTTGTTTAACAACTGTTCTCAGGAAGCAAGTTGTTTTCCTGCCCATAAACAGTCAGTCATTCTGTACTCTACTCTATCTGTATAATGAAGTAAGCACAGGAACATGAGAGCTTACTATTTAGATTTATTCCTTCAAATTCATCGCTTATGATTGGATATTTTTCTTCCTCATAAACCTCATCAGCGGTATGCTCGATAACAGGCGAATTAGCCTCTGTTATCACCTGATATTTGCCAGCTATTGCGGGGGAAGTAGAACTGTTTGGCTTTGATGTGTATCTTGGATTTCTTAAGCAAACTCCACAATGTATTTGCTGTGAGCGTAGAACATTATTGGTCCCTAATATCCTAGGCTTAAGTAAGCAACGTGATACTATGCTTCGTAACATGGTCGTTTTTTGGCAGAAGTTTATTAGTAAACACTTCAATTATATATTATCAATTTTAAGTAAAAAGAAAATCGTTAAAAAATCGCACTTTATCCAACCATAATAAACGTCATAATGGCATTAACCAACTGACATGTTTTGATTGAAATTGACATTTTTACTTGATAAATACATAACGTTCGGTTATTGTAACGGGCCTAGAATGGAAATATTGTTTTTACATTTTCAATTAATATTTTTTGTATGACAGATGCTATAATACAGTGAAAGTAATAATAATGATTTATATAATCATAGATATTTTTAGCTTGAGCTTAGCAGTACGTGTGTTTTGTTGGAAGGATGTGGATGTTGACTTAAGCACGGGGCGACCTTCTTTGCCCTCAAGAGTGGCAACGCATATATGATTGGCGTCAGGTCAAACTGTTCTATATGGTGTTGGTTACACATGTGATAACTTACCATCGGGTGGACTGTATGCTCGTGTGCTACTTCAAGTTTATATAGGTACCTGTAAAAAACATATACACACTCTTAGCTGTAATCTTACCTGTAAAAAAACAAATATACGTTTGTCAGATGTTGTAACAAATTGTTTTTTTTATAAGTATCTGAGACATAGAGTCGCCGTTAGCCTATTATTATTTAACAGAATGAGACTACCGTAATTTCAACTATTATACTGCGTCAGTCGCTATTAAATTGAACACGCCTTAATAAATACTCACAATAGTGAGGCTCAATTATTCCAAAGTTCAGTTTGTTCCGGTCATCTTAAATTTGGAGAAATTGAGCAATTACGAGAGAGTTCTCTACGAGACGTTGGCAGATAAAGGGAGTATCCGATCATTAGGAAATGGTGAATTTATGAGAAATTATTTCCAAGGTTGCCACCGTCGCCGTGACCACCACCCATGGAACCGGGTCGAAGTATCGGCAGTAAATAAATTTAAAACCGTCTATCATGAGTAGATAACACTTATAATGCCCTTGTAGTACCGGGACCTAAAGTATCCCTGCCTATTTGAAGAGCCGTCTAAAAGGGGGCTTCCGGGGTTGGACGGTTCGAGGTCCCACTCTTGCTCCCGAGCAAAAGTGGGACCTCGAACCGTCCTGTCAGCGACCCCGGGAAGGACGGCGGCATGTGTGGTCGCGTATCGTCGTAAAGACCTCCTTCTGTGGTGAGCCCAATAGCTCACCTGGGAGGAGCTACATGGGGTAACACGCTCAGAGGACACCGTTTGTGTTCTATTGGAGATCCCGGAGTCCTTTTCTTTTCTTTCTTTCTTTCTTTTTTTGTTTCCTTTTTAGTGCGCTAAAAATTGCATATAACCCGGCGTTGAGCCCACGGCGACGGGTACCTTTTGAAGGTTTCGTCTTCAAACACAAAAAAAAGTATCACTTACAAATTAAAATGAACTGAAGCATAGTAGCTTTCGCTGGATTGGATAAATGGGAATGTTTTATATACTTGTGAATGCTGAATGCGCGTAGTCCTACGGCGTGTGTAAATCTCCACTGATATACAAAGTTAAGCAGCATCGGGCGCGGTCTGTAGTTGGATGGGTGATCGCTAGTGGCAAAATTTCATGCGCACTGTTCGTGTTTCGGAGAGTAGGTTATACCGTTGCTCCCGGTGGGAATCATCCTGTTATACAT
>DWPH01000199.1:0-10190 GCA_018251535.1 Autochton itylus | reverse complement strand
GATGAACCAGGGAAGTCATCCTGCTGGGTCCTGAATACGCTGCGAGGCTGGCGAGACTCTGTGTGACGGACGCTGTTAGCAACCAAATAATGAAGTTGACGTTCTTGACGCCGTGATCCTTTTGGTTAGAGTCGTCAGCTGTCTGTACGATGTTCAGTATTAGCGCAGCTATGACCAATATATCTGCGTAAAATATAAAATTGTAAAACTTCTTTAGTTAGTCTTCTTCTGTTCTATCTAGATAACGTCTTAATATCTAGAAAAGCCAGGTGCCAATGAATAACAAAAACTGTAACAAACTTTGAAGGAATGATAAGTTGGCCACAAAGTTTCTCTTCATTTATATGAAAACTCTGCTTGTTTTTTTTTCAAATTTATGTACCTACACTTCATTATAGTATATAGAAACCATTTAGTTCGATGACTTTTGCCATCTTGTAGATAGTGTCATCATCGTGTTGCTATAAAAAATTTGGATTTCTCATAAAAAATAAGTAATTTTTACAAAAAAAAAAAACTTGGTAAAATTTTTTTCATTTTACGCTTTTTGGCGATGACATATTACTTTTTGTATTAAAAAATATCAATTATGTAAATATGAATATTCACAAAAATAATATAATCATATAAATCCAAACTTCGACGTAAATCTAAAACTTAACCCAAACCTAACCTAACCTAAGCTAAAACTTAACACCACTTTTACAAAATATATCAATGTGATCATGAAAACAAGTTGGGTATGAATTTACGATATGAATCGACCAACAAACTCAAAGGGCGCTGGCGCATCATGTTCGCTTAATTTTGAATTTTATTTTGTGCTCTAACCTGACCAATACTTTTCAAAAGCTGTACATAAGCACCAAATGGCTAACTCCTATGGCTTAGGCAGGCAATACCAATGCATCAGGAATGAGGATACCACAATTTTCATCATAGATCTCTGCTGAGTAACACATATATTAATAAGCTTCAGATGGCTGACTTATAGTTTAGGTATTCGGTATCATCAGACATCATCAGCAGTTGAAGGTCAAATTTTACACCGTATGTCTGCACTTAGCTAGTCGTACCTTAATAAATATATATGTAAGAGCTTCTATGGTTTATTCATTCACTACTCTTATATCATCAGAGTTACAGAGTTAAGGGTCGAATTCTCACCATGTGTCCCTGTTTAGTAACACTTTTATATATCCGTAAGAATCTAATATCTAAATCTTATAGTTTGGGGTTACTGTACCTCGGCATCATAAGGTTTAAAGAATTGCCAATATTTTTATTATCACATTTTCTTTGCTTATCAATCATATAATATATACGTAAGCACCAAAGGGCTAACTCCTAAAGTTAAGGCTGGCAGTGATTTTGGCATTAAGTACCCACCCCTGTATCATCAGGGTAGACAAATTGAAGGAATTTTTTTACCATATGTTATTTTTTATTAATCTTATTACATTTACATAAGGACCAAATGGCTTTGGTCGCTTATAGTTTAGGTTAGCAGTACCCTTGCATCAGAAGGGTCGAAGAGTTAAAGGTCAATTTTATTAATTATTTGTTTTTATTAAAGTTTTTGCGCGACGCAACTATACGCGACGAATAGAGTAACCTCTTTCCTTTTGGGAAGTCGGTTAATAACGTGACAACTAGTTTTGGCATTACTCTCTAATTGTTAACCTGTCACTGGCTAAAGAATTCTGAAGCAACCGAAATAGATGTAAATCTGAAGATGCAAGGGCTGTATGGCGGATGCGTTACCAATTGACAACCAAACTCTTTCCATTTTCACTGAGAAGCTAAAGACGTGTGTGATCTGGCATTGGCGTGATGAAAGACCACACCCTATAGTGATCCCGTAAACATTACAACTTACTAAGCAGGGTGACGAACACAATGCCATAGAGCGCGTATCCCTTTGAGACCCGCGCGTGCAACGTCGCCCCGCGCGCCTGCAGCTGCAACGGCGCCGTGCCGAGCACGCGCGACAGCCGCAGTATAACCGCTAGTGCGCCGCCCACTTCCCATACGTCACGCCCCATCGCTGTCACGAGCGTCACAACCCTATATATAATGAACTGTCCGTGTAAGTGTTCTAACCCACGAACACAGCATTAGTAAAATATACATAATTATCGTAATATATCATCAAACTGTTACAGAATGTACGTTAAAAATGTATATTTTCCATTTAAATTTCATATTTTTGGACCGATGGGGGTGAAAACTACTAAGTATCCTTAATGTATTTCATGACTATCGGCCCAAATAATCTTTTTAGGTTCTCATTTTACTTTGTAATGCATCCATTCCTAGACACTACTATTTGTAGATTTGGATCACTAATTACACACCTGTAATGCATCAGAATCATTATTATGCCTTAATTATACAATTCTGAAAAATCATGTTTGATATATCTAGGTAATATTATATTGTACCTCTTTGGATTGTATAAGCCCCATAAAACATAATAAAGATTAGATCATTTTCTCTCGTATATTACAGTAATTTTATCAGCCATACGATGTCGGTCCATAGCACCACTCTTTATCTTCTCATGGATGGCGTGAGAGGACTAAGTCCAGGCGATGTATAGCGTTTTCCTGTGTAACATCAAAATCTTTTGCGATGACTTGTTAAAATTTCGTATTAGGGCGTTGTCCAGCAGTGGTCTTCAAAAGACTTATGGAAGGTGAAAAATAACATAATAGAATTATAACAAAGCCGTAGTATTAAAAAGTTTCAAATATAAATGTGTACAAAATAAATCATAAGAATTGTATTTTTTTAAAACTCTTGTTTACATGACAAAATATAAGTAATTGCCTTTTTAAATCGTCAGGTTTTTTGAATTTTGTGTCCTGTTAATCTGATACTAACTAGATTGCGCAGTCCCTTCCATCCGTAGTAATCTACTGTCACCCCTAAATAGGTAGCATAAAACAAATAAAAGGGTCTTTTAATATCGATAGTCAAAATAAAAATCACTATCACATTCAGAAATTATTTATTTTTAATAAGAAAAAAACACACGTGGTATTTTTCGATGTTTTCAATGTTTAGATGAATTTGTATGAATTTGAATAAATGTCAAACCAGCGTGGTGCATTACGATGTCTTTCTCCGATGTTTTGGTAATTTTACTTATTCAGACTATTTACAATGTCATAGTATTACTTATAGGGTTTTATGAAGGTGTTTTTTTTTGTAACAAGTAATGTTACAAACGATCATCAATTCAAAATTACATTTAATAGACAAAAAGCCTTACATTTAGTAAGGCATTACTTGTAAAAAATTATGTACATACGTAGGTAATAAATTACATTTCAAGCAACTGGAAAACCGCTAGGCTGGTAGTTGCGAGCGCCATCATCTGTAATTAACACTGATATTAATGGAAAATGGAAATAACCATATCGGTACAATGATATTGATCTTTTTAAAGGAATTGAGATTCTAGCAATCGATGCCATCTGAAAATAAGGAAACAAGAAAAAAATCTTTGCCGGGGCCCTAAAGCTTGTCGTCCCAGGGAATACCTTAAAATAAAATGTGCCAATACAATAAAAGTTGTTTTTAAGTTATACCAAGGCAAATTAACAAAAATTAGGCTCTTAGGAAAATTAACAAAAATGTTTATATAAATTTGAGAACAATTATGTGGGATACAAACTTATCTACTTCATAAAACTGTAATATTGACTGAATGATAGGACAAAGTGTAACACGTTAAATCTAAAATCAATTATGTTTGCGGAGAAATACTTACGTAATGTAGACTTTTAGCAGGCTTTTTTAATTCCTTTGAGAAAGAAAGAATTTAGAATAACCGATGTTATTCACTGCCCAACAGCCAATGTAACGATATAAATGATTAAATAAAAATATGGCACATTCAGAGTTGAGTCTCGAAGAATTATACCACACCTTATTGACACGACTTAAGTAACAAAGCCTATACGAAAACTTACAGTAAGAATCAGGGTTCGTTTCATGGTGAACATGCCGAGCGTGGTGTACGAGGGCTGGTCGGCCGTCAGGTGGACGTGAAACACTTCCAGCTCAGCCAGCACGGGGTCGTGAGTATACCGCACTTTGCACATTATCTTGCATATCAGATTGCGAGTTCTTCCTATCTGCAATTTATTCGCTCATTTGGTACAGTTTGAGGCTTTGTATGGCAGGTATAAGTTTTCTGTTTCACTTCCAACTTAAAAGCAGCATAACGTTTCTATGATAGATTCTAATAAATCAGGAATACTGCCCGTGTTCTTACTCAGACAGGTTTCCTGAGAATTTTTTTAAACAACCGAACTAGCAAACAAGCATGCAGTCCACCTGATGTAAGTGGTCACTGCTGCTCATGGACTCTGTAACCAACTCCATATAGAACGGGAGTTCTACCTGAAGTCACCGATGCGTTGCTACTGTTGAGGACTAAGATGGTCGTCTCGTGTTTAAGTCTATCGCAATCACACCCTTCTAGGTGTCCAAATAGGTGTAACTGTGGCACTTTCCCGGTCGAAGCGTACTGATTCTACCTTGAGTGTTTATAAGTGACAGATCTAATCCTCATGTTCGAAATGCTTCAACATATTCTGATGGGACTTTTCCCAAATTTTACTTTCCTAAACTACTTTATAGGACTGAAAGATTTATAAAGAGAAAGTTTATTATGTTTTATACGCCGAAAATATAAATAATAAAAGTTTAAAGGCATCCAGCGAGAAAATGGAATCGAAAATTCATTATATAAAAGAGGTGTTAAAAGAGATAATGTACCTCGTCGTTTATCTTATGCCACGGTGTGGCGAGCATCATGCCTCTGAAGATGTGTACGATGTACCAGATTACTTCAATCACGATCGGTAATAAATTATATTCTATGAACATATAAAATTGTTTAGACAAATGACCCATCTTGTGCCGCGGTTTTGTTTGCGTGGAGTATGTTCTTTGCTGGCAAATGAATATCCTGTACCTATTGCCTTCACTGTATAGCATCACCACGCCGCAATTTCTTTTGTCATGGTCTGAGATTGTTACTGCTACAATAACTTTTTTTAATATGATTAACCTGATTGTAAGTATTCACTGCCATCCATGGACATCTATGCTCAACTTTATATAAAACAGAGATTCCATTTGAAGCCAAAAACGAACAGCTTTAAAACACACGGCTCTAGTGAGGCCGGTATAGAGATGGACACAAGAGCTCTCTGGCTTAAACCATCTAAAGTGCCGTATTTAAATAAGCGGCCAGCGCTAGATTATATTATTCCTTAATAAAAATATAATGTGAATCGGTTCATGGGTTAAGTGGTTAAGCGCACAAACCGATACGTAAGCAAAGGGCGGAAGAATTTTATTTATAAAGTTAAAGGGTTTAGAGAAAAAGTAAAACAAATAGAGAAACCATCACTAAAAAAGCGATAGATTATGCTGTATGCGGTGTTGGACAAGTTCACCACGATGCTGATAAGCAGCAACAGCAGGAGCATCTCCTCGGAGCTGTTGTGCTGCCGCACCAGCCCGCACGTGGACACGTACGCGCGGCCCAGCAACCGCAACTTCTCGTGAATCAGCTTTTTATCTGTACGTAAACATTAGGAGGTGTACCAACTGTTTACTTGATTATACCGCGTCTGGTGGTTCACCATATTCTCCAAGTCCTGTCAGTAGTTCTTCAAGTTAACAGTTTATCATTACCAAAATTTTTAACCAACTTTCCTACGGGAAATAGGTATGTATGTATATTTTTGGGGGAAAATTTATGATTATTTGACTAACTCTAAAGCCAACATAAATGAGAAAACAAAATGACTTTAACTCTTCAACCTTGATGCAGTGGTACTGCCAATCTAAACCATAGAACTAGATCTTACCCCTGATAGTGTAAGTGTTTATTTCCTACAATACATTGATTTATATATGATGAGGTAGCGAACGAATCTGCAGTCCACCTGATGGTAAGTGGTCACTGCCGCCCATGAACATCTACGACCGATGCGTACTCTTGTGGACTAAATGGTCGCCTCGTGCGTTTAAGCCTGCCGGCAATCACACCCTTTCACCGAAACGCATGAACTGCTTGACGCTGGTAATAGATGGTAATAGATGGTACTTCCCTGGTCGACGCATATTGATTCTTAAAAATACTGTCCCGTTTTTATAGTTTGCGTACGGAAGCCTAAACATTTACGCTATTAATTAGGTAAATTATTTCGAATCCAAGACAAATCAAAATTCTTTTATTCGAAGTAGATCATTTACAGAATTATTTTTGAACGTCAATAATCTACCACCACTTCTCAAGGTCTATCGGAGAAGAAGCGGCGAAAGAAACTCTGTAACACACATCTTTTAAAAAATTACGTTTACAATGTCGACTTATGCTAATGGAGCTTGTGGAGGTAGAGTTTGTTCTGACCACACAGTTTTATCGGTCAAATAATAATCACTTGATTTATAGTACACTTTTTTCCTTTAGGTAATCAGTTAATAATTTACCTGTGGAATCGACGTTGAGATAGCCCAGCATGTCTATGACATGGTTAATCTTCGCCATCGGTATTATGAAGTCAGTAGAACGAAAACGTTCCTCTGTAAAAAAAGGTCTTCTTACGTTTATACACTAATATGTTTTGAAAGGTTACACTTAGAAAAAAAAATTTACCTACATACGAATTGTGTTGACAAATTCATTTTAAACTTTAAGCGAATTTCAGCACATATGTTCTTGTATGCACAGTTTTTTTACTTATATGTGAGGCGACCATCTCAGTCTTCTGGAGTAGCAGCGCTTCTGTAATTGACTTCAGATAAAATCTCTGTTATATATGAAGTTGGACATAGATGTCCCTAGCTGGCAGTGACCCTTACCGTCAGGTGGACTGAATGTTTGTTTGCTACTTCAATCATATAAAAAATGCAGCGAAATTTCATCGTCTTATAAGATCTAACGCTTGCAGCGCAAAACCAATTTGCTTTGAGCGTTGCGATAAAATTATGACAAACAATATATGGTGGCTTGGTATCGAAGTAGTCCCAGAATCTTCATTATTCTAAAACGTATGTACCGTTTGATTGCAATTCAACCAATTCCAGCAATTGTTCGTTAATAGCACGAAATGGTGAGCTGATCTTCAAGGCTACCAGTGTGAAGTACGCCATAATTATATTTGCAATGAAACACCCGAAATTTATTATCGTCACAAATAATAACTTTTTCACTGCAACAAAAATAGTGATTTATTTATATTACCAGCGTTCCCAATACCTGTAAAGGCATATGTTTACACATTTTTTAATAAATAATATTATACTATTATGTATAAATAGTAAAGTACCGGGGGGTATTCGACTCCCTTGAGAATCTACTTGGGCAAAGACAGTACCCTGGACACCCGAATTTCCTTGTCCAACCGACTTAGCCTTTGTATACGAGGGACGCGACGGATAAGACAACTGGGCGTATAGAACGTTTTAATAGACTTTCTATATTGGTACTCATGTAATATCAGAGTTGTATTTCTACGAAGAGACACAATATCTAAAGTTGAAGTTTTTTGTACTATCTAAGTATATATTTTTTATAAAATTGATGTAGCAAACGAGCATGCAGTCCACCTAATGGTAAGTGGTCACTGCCGCTCATGGATATCTGTGACCAACTCCGTATAGAACAGGGCTTCTAGTTAAAAATCAATCACCGATGCGTTGTTACTCCCGAGGACAAAGATGGTCGCCTCGTATTTAAGTCTGCCGGCAAACACACCCTTCCAACAAAACACATGAACAGTTTTTAAAAATAGGTGTAACGGTGGTACCTCGTCGGTCGGACTGTGCAGGTTCTACCACCTTGTAAATGTAGCCATGTATATAGCATGTACCAACCTATCACACCTACCGAACATAGGCTTCGATCAATCAGAACAAAGTCTTAAGCCTGCGTAGGGGCGTAGGCTCCCTCTGCATGTTTTATCGGCTTTACAATGGTGCGTGTTCCAAGAAATTCTGTGACTTAGGGCCTACATCACCTTTTGTTCATTGTACCACTCGCCGAAAGATGAGATTCCATCCGCATCAACCGGGCTTATGGCAGTCCTCATATCTATGGTACGATTTTCACGTCCTTTTTTACTACAACCACGCGCGATGTGAGATGAACTTCGTCCTGAGGCATTTCCGGAGAGCGTGGGGCTCTTCGAGAAAGATGTTAAGAGAGATCTTCTTCAAAATCTACGAGGTATTAACGACTCCTTTGATGCAAGAGTCCATAGGCGACGGTGAGTGCTTTCCATCAGGAAGCCTATCTCCCTTATCGTTAGGTTTAAGCACAAAAATAATCTATCTGTATCTTCAGACAACCTAGTCAGAACCGTACTATCCTTGTAGCTTTGTAAAAGAGTAGTATTAAATTAATAAATCACGTTGGACATACTTATATTTGATGGCTGAGTGCTTGAAGACATCCAAAAGACAGACACATCAAGAATAAATGGCACAAGCTGCATTCCGGCAAATAGTATATAGGCCTGCCGCTGGAAGGGATCCGCTGTCGGCATACGGCCAACGCTTTGGCAAATCTGTGGATTTATGTGTAGTAGAATTATAATTATGCATCTACAGCGGTAAATATTCACCTCAGTGAAATACATACAATATTGAAGTGTACAAATTATATAGTTAAGTTTTCTGTCCACACGCCCAAAAAGAAATCATAAATTGGCATTTTCCTGTGCTGAACAGCCATAATAATTATATTAAAATAACAGTTTTACACAAAGAGGAAAAAGATGAGTAAATATATCTACTCAACCCAAGTTGATCATTCTAATAAAATCAAGCGATTACGACTCGTCCGGGTACAGGATTCCAATAAATATAGTTGATGTATACCATCGAGGGGGTTTTATTGTGGTAAGAACCCCACCATCGTACCATTATTATTATCATCTATTCCATATCAATGATTCCCAACTTAAATCTAAGCTATTTAGGTATTTCTTACGTCATGTTGATTACATTTTATGAACCACCTTTTTCGCCTTCCTGTTAAAGTATCACGTATTTTCAGACTTGTTTTTCAGATAAAATTGTTCTAAGTTTATTTATGGAACCTATAAATGACTGTAATTATGTAACTGTAATTTACTGTTACACTATGTAACTAAGCTGTAAATTTTCCAAACTGAATAAAACAACTTTCGAAATATAATAGAAGACAATATATAAAAATAAAAAAATCCATCCCAAACACAGTACCTTTAAGATGTTATGATATCTTTTGGAAATTCCCACATCAACAAACATAATTGTGCAATAAAAAAAAATATTTTGTGTCATTTGATATGATAGAAAATAAAACCTTAGCTTGCCTTTTTAACGCGGTCCCAGTAATAGAAGGTGCGTCGCAACCTGCGTGCGGAGTGGAACATGCCTAAATACAGAATGATCGTTATGCATACAGTCGTAACTGATAAAAACGACCATAACACTATTTCTTTCGATGTTGGAAAATTGCGATTCCTAACATCCACATCCAGCACCACCGCCATGAACGTCCCTTCAGCTGAAACTAATACATACACCTATGTTCAATTCTCCTATATATTTATGTTTCTATTACTGTCCCACAGCTGGGAAAACTGGTAAGAACCAATAGCTAAAGGCTAGTGACCATCACAGTGGCCGAGTGTGTGTTGATAGATTTATCACACCCTCGATAACTGAAAGCGTGTACCTTCTTCATGATATTTTCGTTTTTGACCAACCTCTGAACTATTGGTTTCGTAAGTCAAGATCAGAATCAATATTTTTTTAATCAATGTAAATCTTTCACAGAATTAATTTTGACCGTCAATGTTTCGCTATGGAGAAAAACGGGTAGAGAAACTCCATAACACACATTTTTTAATAGGTTTCGGCCAGTTAGTCCAAGTTTCGGGCTAATCGAAGACAGTAGAGTATTTTAGAAAATTGCCAAACTGATATGACTAATACTTCGAATCAAACTTACTCTTGATTGTATTACAGTTTAAGTTTTGCACATACCATAGCACAGGAACAGTATACGGCTGTAGAGGGCGAAGGGGCGGGATATTTGCGACAGACGCAGCGAGCGGTAAGGGGCGACGCCGACGTAGCGCGCCGCGCGGAGCAACGTCGCCAGCGCCCGG
>DWPH01000198.1:0-10210 GCA_018251535.1 Autochton itylus | reverse complement strand
ATATAAGAAACAAGTAGAGCCCTTCGCGCTTAATCTATGATTACGATACTTTGTCTATAATCACATGGTACTACGCTACTACGCTAAATTAAAAAGTTAATTTAAAAACAAAACGATGACAATCTTGCGCAAAGCCATCTTGAATTATACACTCACTGAGTACATAGTTTTTGACGAACATATCAGTGTTACATTTTATTTTTTATTGAAAATTCAAAATGTCAACCCACTACTATTTAGAAAAATGGAAAAAGACTCTTGCCAAATTGGAATATTTAATTAGCCTTGACATAGAATATCAGGTATCACTCACAAATCACAAGTAAACGTACGTAGGGGAATAGTAGATATAGTTCTAAGTAATCGTTACGCTCTTGGCAGAACGATTTTGGCACTCATATCAAATTTCTGCCTTCCTGATACATATGTTAACATAAAGTAGCACATAAAAACCAATCTGTTAGTTATTGTGTCCCAATTCAGCTCACGAAGAACGCCTCTTCTATTAAGGATTTACCTACGTTAAATTATATAAATTTATGTATACAAATAATTTATATTTATTACTTTCTTTTGAGGAAACAAAAGTCCGCGATAAGAAATGGTGTGATGCGATACAGCGCCTCACCAGCATGCTAGGGAACTACATTTATATTTACAACGAGACCATTGATTGTTATCAACACAACCTGCAAGTTCAGAAAACTGAATACATGATAAATATCATTAGAACAGTTGTTGAACGGTTAGTTGCACATGAACGGAACTAACTATATAAGTCTTAATCTATAGAAGTAGACCTTTGTATAACTGTAGATCAATCATCTTTAGATTAACCACTGGAAGACTTAACAACCAAATATAGATAAATATATCAATCTGTCATATTAAGTAAGAATTAAATACCTTAAACATTTTTTTATTAGAGTCTTCAATGTTATCGTTACAAAATATAAAAATTACTACCAACAGAATTCTAGAACTGAAATCGCAAATGCGAAAACTTGTAGCCAGTGAATATCAGTTTATGGGGCACGGTCTCATTGATCATAAATTAACTACATACAACGCAGAGCTCTCAGATATACCTCCGAAAACCGAGAGAGCGGAGAATATAACAAAACTAGTAGTAGAAGCTATACAAAAAGCTAAGGATAGGAAAGAACACGTTTATACAGGTAAGGAATCGTTATTGAATATTGGTATTCCTTATTCAGATTAAAGTCGTGATTATTGACATCATCATGAAATGTCGCTAAGTATGGGCTCCTTCAGTCAAATGGTAATACTTATAAAATGTATTCTGATCAGCAATAAGGTATTAGGTTAGGTACACTTAGTACTTTGAGGTAATTAGAGATAATTGCCTCCATCAACAGCTTTTTACTGATATTATCATCTTCTTTTTTATATTTTTGAAGAAGCAAACGAGTATGCAGTTGCATCGCAGATGCGTTGCTACTCCTGAGGATTAAGATGATAGTCTCGTGTTAAAGTCTGCCGGCATCCACACCCTTCCAACGAAACGCATGAACACAAACATAGGTGTGACGGTGGTACTTCCCAGATCGAACCATTGTGGTTCTACCACCAAGGTGGTACCTTGAAGCTATGTATTATTTAGAACATTTACAAACGGTTTGAAGTATGCGTATTGAATAAACTAACATAGTTGTTTCGTCAATATTCATATTCTTAATTATTTTTCATGAAAATCTACCTCTAGTTGAAACGGAAGGAATAGAACTGGAGGAGAAAATATCACAAAAACAAAATTGGTGGGACGTCAATACAGAGGATACTAAAGAAGACACTCCTCAAGGTATAAACGTGGCAGCTATCTATGAATTGCAGGAGAAAGAACAGATTACTGCGGAAATGCAAGAAAGTACAAAGATGATCATTCTTATTCAAGCCCATGAAAGATCTAGGTATATAGCCTTAGGCCTGAAATCTTAAGTTTCATAAAATTATAATTCACGTTCAAATATATAGAAATAATGTATATGTTACAGAAAATTAAGATGTTATTTAAAACATCAGCAACAAAAGAGAGAAAAGTGGGAAAAAGAACTCAACGGTACACTAAAGCCACCTGCCAGGTACGAAATCAGAGCCAGAAGTGCAAAACTAATACAAAAAGTTTGCAGGTACTGTTACTACTACAATATGTAAGATTGCTTTATTTTATATCTTTGTATGTAGCAACTTATCACTACATTAAAATAATATCTTTGTGTTGTAGGATTTACTTTGAAATTAAAAGAAAAAGAATACAAGACTGTAAACGAGATGAAATATTGAATATAAGATTATGTGAAAAAATATGGCTAACTGACAAAGTAGAAGATGAAGTAGAGGTAATGACTGTAGTAATTTATTTAAATGTGACTAGATAAAAGAAAGCATGCATATCCTTCATAGCGAAATTATTACAGGCGAATAAGAGGCATACTGAAAAATTTAAAGCTTACCATAAACAGTGGATCGCAAACTGTAATACAATGAAGCAAACCTTTATAAAAATAAAACATGACATAATTGAAGACGATATTCGTGACGAAATAATGCACTGGTTTAGAAAATGGTATAAAATACATTATAATTAAAGATTATAGTATAGGAAACGGTAAAGCTATAATAGCACAAATGTACAAATTAAATATTAAATCACATAATAATTATACATAGGTACGATGAAGTCTCGTTTTTCCATGATATACCAAATGAAAATCAAGGTGGGTCTATTTTAATAACAAAAGATGAAATACCATCACCCAACGAGTGGTTAGAGCAATATGAAGCATATTTAGAAGCAAAAAAAGCAAATAAAAATAAAACGGCTTATGAGGTAAGCACTAAAATGTATAGTAATATTTACAAAATTGATACATATGTCTATTGTTATTATATTTTAGTTAAAATGGGAGAAATTGGAAGCCAAAAAACAATTACAAATGGAAAAAAATGCAGAACGTGCGAAAAAGAAAATGGAAGATGAATTAATGAAGAAACTTATGAAGAATCCTGATTATCATCCTGGTTATTTCTACCCAGAATCTAAAAGGATAGAGCATATTCTCGAGGTTCTTATGGCAAAATAATACCATTTGTAAAACTCATTTAACGTTATACATACCGTCATTGCTATTGGTGTACTTATGGAAATAGTTGTAACTAACTATGTTATAATATAATTACATTTTAGGCAATTGAAGATTATCAGAGAAATTGGTCTATTTTAGATATTTCGGAAATACCTGAAGTTAAAGTAAAGTCTATAATTGACAAAGATATTAGCAACGCATACAAGGACGCTAAAATAGAAATAAGGAAATCTGTAGATGAAGTAATGAGGTGCATAAGACGTATTACTACTCAATACCTACTATATTTATTTATTTGGGCAACAAACAATTCAGATTTTACTGATATAAATATATAGAACTATATAGTACAAACGAATAATCAGTTTCCACTATTAAATGGGTACTAAAATTGAACTTTAATAGCTCTGATATTGGTCTTGAATCACTACCTGTTTTTCCGTGGATGTCTTAGGAGACGATTAAGGTAAATAAATCCAGGAGATGGGCAGCAGCGCCTTTCTGTGTAACACCACCACCCACTGCGGTCACCAACACGCGTACCATGCGCGGTGACTAACAACAAAACCCTTAGATCTTAAAACGCACATGGATGCATAGATAGAACTTGTAATAATCATATATTCAACAATATACTCAAATTAAATAAAATTTTATAGAGAACATCTAAAGATATTACAGAATGCGTTAAAAGAGGATTATAAAAGAAATGGTGAAAAAATGCCGGAACAAATGAAAGAAAAAAATCGGCGTAAGAAAAAGAAGCCCAAACACAATGCGGAAGTTAATGATGATATTGTTGATAAATTAGAGGTCAGCACTGTATTACTAATAAATTGTATTATTATCTTTATCATTTTGACAACTCTTCATTGTGCTGTCACAGAAACACTGCAATCTCGTATTAACTATATCCAAATTAGCAATGATGCGTCTATACGCCAAGTATATACGCTTCATAGCTATTTTTTGACCTTAGAGATCATATTATATAAGCAATTACATAGACTAGCTAGTTGTAGTGACCAACTACATGTTCCTAACTTATCACCACCTTAAATGAAATACGAAAACCCGTCACTAAGTTTTAGATTTACAGGACATCCCTCGTTTAAATAATTTTAACATCGGTAAACAATTTTAGGATCTAGCTTTTAGAGGATTCCTAAAAGAATACCCCAGTACAAAAATCAAAGATTATATAGGTGATCCCAATTTTGCTGGAGACGATTTACGATGTGTGTTGCAGTAAGTACAAGTAAAATAATAAATTACTTCAATAATGTTTCCATTGTATTATTTTCACCGGTTTTAAGTCGAAAATACACTCAGACTTTATAAATAAAGATTTTATAATATATAATACTTTGTTTTAATCAGACCAGCTCAAGCGTTTAGTGGAGAAATAAGATCATTGTGGTGGGAGAGATGCCGAGAATTAGTTCATGGCTCCCATCACATTCTACTAGTTGGGGCAAAGGGAAGTGGGAAAACTACATTGGTTTATGCCTTTGCTTCTGTTAACGGTAAGTGGTATCTATTAATTTGTAGAGTATAATATAATAGAGAATATGGGAATTATAAGCTCTACAAGTATACCTATCTAAATAAGGCTTCAAACATACAAGTCTCGGCTTCCAAGGTAAACACGATCCTTTAACAAAAACAGGTCAAGTTACTTAGAAATGCTTACATTTTACAGATGCTGTGCTCTACGTAATAGATTCAGCACAGTTTCCTGAAGAGTTCTTCTCAACAGTCTACTTGCAGCAATTGGCAAACTCTATCATAGCGTGCGCTAGAATCACTCAACCATCTGTTATTTATATTAGACACGTTCATAGATTATACTATACGAAAGTACTTACTACTTTTAATCTATCATTATTATTTCCCGCATTCGCAATTTCAATAAAATACCAACCTCATCATTAATCTCTCAGATAAGTAGTTTAAATATGTATGTCATTAACCAAAAGTTGTGTAAAAGACCTCTTTCTAATGGTACGCTGTATTTAATAATAATTAGACAAGAATCAGTGCTTTCCAATAGCTAGTTTCATTAACCCCATAACATTTCTTTATTAACTTCTAAATAATATTTAATTAGCTTCTTCTGTAAACAAGACATCTCGCCTATTATTGCCTCAGTTAATTGACATTCAACACAAACGCTGAAGGAATTTATAGTTACGTACAACTGTTCTATTCTTAATGTCCGTAGGTACCACCGGAAGAGGACAGCGAGAATCTAAACCTAATAAATCGGTATTTACTACGAAAGTTGTTCAAAAAAATTCATAAAAAAGATAAGATTGCTATCATTGGTGAGTTTAATAATTATTGCAAGGTGGTAGAACAACCGTGCGATTCCCTAACGTAAGCTTTGTTGACTGTGCTCGTCTTACAGCTCCACGTCCAGCCAGCCCATTATTTGATAACTATTAGTTAGCGGACTTATACCTAAGCAAAATAAGTGGATTCGAATACGTAACTCATGGCTGCCGCGACGTCGAGTTGTAAGTTATGTTCCTTAAAGAATAGCCCAGCTGGTACGGTTCGACCGAGTAGGTAAATACTATCGCCGCAGCTATTTCTATCTTGAAGCAGTTGGAAGGGTGTAATCGCCGGCAGTCTCAAACACGAGGCGACCATTTTAGTCCTCAGAAGTGGCAAGTGGCTATTGTATTGTAGTGTTTTAGAATACAAATTTTCAAGGTGGTAGAACCAGTAGGGTTCGACCGAGGAAGTACCACCGTCCCACCTATTTCTAGCGTGAAACAGTTCACATGTTTTTCGTTGGAAGGGTGTGATTGCAGGCAAGCTGAAACACGAGGCGACCATCTTAGTTCTCAGGAGTAGCAACGCAACGGTGATCGATTTCCGGTAGAACAACTGTTGTATATGGAGTTGGTTACAGATGTCCATGGGCGGCAGTACTACTTCAATTTTATAAATTATCACTCCCTATAACGGCGAAGAAAAACATCGTGAACAAATCTAAACGCCTAAGAGTTGTATAAAAATTGTTTTCAAAGGTGTGTGAAGTCTTCCAATACGCACTTAGCCAACACGGTGGCCTAAACTATGGTCTAAACCTCTCTCAAGTTGACAAGAGACCCGTGTCCAGCAATGGGACAGTAAAACGAACCTGTTTGTTACCTTAAAATTTTTAAAGAATTGAAATGAAAATAAGGACTTTTCTTACTATTTTATTGTAAACACATTTGTAAATGGAACTCTCAACAAAACTTCTATTATATCTAACGTAACTTCTAATAGTACAAAGCACCTAAAACGACATTTCATAGAAATACCTATCGAACCTAAACGATGTTGAGAGAAAAGTAACTTTCTTTTTTATCAACATCTGGAGATTTACTAAAACATCGTGTTCAATTCGTTCCGTAAATCCGCAGCGAGCTGCATAGATCCGTGGCTGGCGAAAAGCAAAATGCTGAAACAATTTCCCAATGTTGTTTTGTTGCCAGAAACAAATTACTCCGCCGTTTCCATCATTCTGAGGAACTGGGTGCTTGAGTGAGGATTTAAATAATTTGTTTCTTTCTACAAATTTCGTAGTTTTGGTCCTTAGGGATAGCAACGCATTTGTGGCTTATTTAGGTTTTTTTGGTAACGAAGCACGCATAGCTACGGGGATTGTGTAGATCTCAACCAATTTACAAAGTCACATTTACAAACACAACAATGTTATGCTGCGTTGTTGCTTTAAAACAGAAGTCACTTCATTTTACCACCTATTGTTTTAGTAGGTACGATAAAAATACCGATTAGCATTTTCTCGGCTTTCTTCCAAAAGTCGCCAAAAACGACGGTGCAGATAAACCAGAAATCAATATTTTTTTACTGATAATTCTATCGGATTACCGGTAGGGTGGATCGCAAAAGATCTTGATGTCATCTGTGGTCAGCAATCACCTCGTTCATAATGATTTCCGAAAAATACAACCCGGAAATATATTTTCCATAAAAACCATATAGAAATTATATTCAGTATAGGTATTAGATACCTTTCAATTTTATTAATAGAGATTATATACCTCACCTTAATAAAATATAATCTTATTATAACTATTTTTTGGAAAATGTTTCAGCAATCATATAATTCCGAAAGACCTGGATACCCAAAGCCTATCGTATGTTCTTCGAGGATACTCTTTCGGTCACATCAAGGATACTTTGAGCAACTTCTTAACAGCAGAGCGGCTTATAAAGTTGGTTTTTAAGTTACATTTTATAATCATATTGCATTTACATTTGACTGTGAAAAGCGCTCATGGATCCAAGCATCACCGAACGTGGTCAGTTTTTGGATAGGTGGTAAAAAGAGTCAATGTACCTACATGAGTTTATCAGTGTGTCACAGAGAAAGTTAAGAACTCGGCCTCATTTCCGGTCAGACACTGTAACAAACTGTCTACAAGAAATTAAAAATGTCTAACAGTAATTCACCACTAATTTCGGTCTCCACACAAAGTGATGGGATAATAAGGACAATAAAATGTAAGATAAAAGTGTTTTAATGTTTTACAGAATAGCAGCACATGGACTGACCCTTGATGAAATTTTTGAATATTTCTTGGACAGTACTGAGGAAAAAGTGGTAATTTATTTTTATTATGTCGAATTAAAGAGAATTGACAAAGTGCAAATGTGATTTTCATCCTACTTATACTACATAATCTTATAAGTATGGGTAAAAGATAGATTTTACCCATACTTATAAGACTTACATCAAACACTGAAACATACAATAACAAATATCATGTTCTTAATTTTCCTACTAACTAAGGCTGGCCGCATACATATGATTTTCTGATTCGTTTTCCATAGTAGAAAAATTCTTCATTCGAATAAAACAATCCAAAATCAGCCGTACATTACGGCCGAAAGAACAGAAGTCAACTGTCACACGGAATATCGAATCTAAATTTCTGCTAAGGCAACTTTATCAGCAGCCATATATATACAGCCGCACTTTTTATAATATCGAAGTGGCAATAGAATTGTACATCTCAGATCAGCAACAGATAAGGTTAGGTAGGATTCTATCTGGAGGCGGATGCGTTGCTACCCCTGAGTACTAAGTTGGAATGCCTCTAATAAATATATCTCCCAGAAGCACTTCACAAAGTTTCTATAAGTTAAAAACAGATTTAGTGGGGGTGGCTCCTAAATCGAGCCAAACTATATGTATACTTAAACTACACCCTTGTATGTGTACCTATGATAGATGTGTATATTTAAAGACCCGACTAGATATTTGACTCTTAGGATTTACCATACAAACTAATGCAAATTTCTCTGTCTCACTTTAGGATTATGTAAGGTATTTAAAATGGTACTCCGAAAAGTCAAACTGGGGAAAGAAAGAAAAGAAACAATTGGATGAACAGAGAGAGTTCCAGGAGGCGTTGAAAAAGTGGCAAGAAAAAAAAGCAAAGAAAAAGAAGAATGTTGGAAGTACTATTTCTGAAGTATCTTCCGCTGTCGACAAATAGAAACACTAACGGATGAAGAGTTTGTTTTACGTGCTTGGCCCAGCCGAAAGTTGAATTAATGGCGAAATTAATATCTTCGAAGAAAGCAAAAATAACCGAAAAATTTAACTATTTCAATATTTTTAATATCTCATTGTATTACATAAAAATACTTTCATAATTACAAATATTACAGACTAATAACAAATAAATCCCAATCATCCCAACTATCTCATAAACTTTTAAATCATTAGCAGGTTTCAAGTCATTTCAATGCTAATTGTTTTAAAACATACTTCTTTCACTTTGTTCTTTGTTTTCACAACAAATAAGCACAACATTTTTCCGATTACGCCCATACAATAATTAAAATTTATAGCACGCTTCTATTGATATATATTTTCACAATTTAATCAGTGACCGCGCGGGATCGCATGAGTAAATACACAAATGGACCGTCAATGTTGCTGAGAATGGTAAGCGCTGACGTAGCTATTTAGTTCTTTATTCCCGAAAAATGCTAACTCTTTTGAGGTAGGTAGGGTATCCATGAAATTGAAAAAATAAGTAGAGACAAAATTCTATTACAAATGCTTAGTTAGTATTAGAAACTTAAGAGAGCATCTAGTCAGTTGGATATTGGATGTTTTTGTGTAATTCACCATGCCTCGGAAAATACCTAAGATACACGTATTATCATTGTAATATCCGTAATACTCGTTAACACTTGTCAGGATTTCTTTCAGTTTATTAAAACTTCGAAGGCTATTTGGTAACCAATTGTAATTCTATGTGAAGTAGGTAAAATATATGTAATATATAGAAAATGTCAATAACGCTTTAACGCTTTCTACACTCACTGCACTGTTGTGCCATGGACACACACATAGACGATTGACATTGAATACACAGACCCAGAAAGGATATCTAAATTCATTACTCAGGTATCTGCCTGGCCGGCGATGGAACCCGGATCCCGCTGCGTGTCAGACCGACATGGTGACAGCTGCGCCATTAGTAGATACTCTCATGTGAGTCACTTTTCTGAAAACAAATATCAATAAACATACTCCAAACTACTAAATAGGATTTCTCAAGCAATTCAAATTACTCCATTTTTGGCACAAGTAGATTAAGAAAACGATATAAATAGACTAGACTCGTTTACACCAGACAATAGTCATCCTACACGCACCCTTTTTAATATCAGCCGGTGTATTTGGAATTAATTTCGGCGTTTAAATATTTTCCATGGACTCGTTGTATGGAGCCCTCTAATTATTATTTGACTTTCCCTTTTGTTACACCTTGTTTGCACAGGTTGAGCGGTATCATTTTATTTTTAATCAGCATAATATTCAATGGTTTAATGGTGTGTTATGGTTTTGTTCTCACAAGAGTTAGCAATAATCTGAATTGAAAATCTTTAATTTTATCTACGCGAAGATCCTGGACTCGAAACTGCTGGATTATTTTGACATTATTTAAGATTAAGCACTCGCTTTAAGGGTATCGTCGTTTTTTTTATATAAACGCACATGCAAAGTGATAGATCCATTACGGTTCGACCGGCCAAGTACCACTGTCACACCAATTTCTAGA
>DWPH01000197.1:0-10216 GCA_018251535.1 Autochton itylus | reverse complement strand
TGGTAAATGATCACTACCGCCCATGAACATCTGTAACTAACTTCATATGGAACAGGGATTTTACCTGAAGTCGATCACCGATGCGTTACAATTGAGAACTGAAATGGTCGCGTCGTGTTAAAATCTGGCAGACTTACACCCTTCCAGCGAAACACCTGAACTGATGCACGCTAGAAATAGGTATGACTGTGGTACTTCCCTGGTCGAATCGTACTGGTCCTACCAGCTGTGTGCTAAGTGCCGTACAAGTTTTACTACGATACAAATTACAGATATTGTTTATTTTCAAGTCAGACAAATAAAATCAATATTGTTGTTTAGTTATTTCCGCAATTGAGAAAACAAGTATCGTCTCTAGTTAACAAACAAATAATAAATATGAATTGCGCATAATATTTATAACTTCGACTGCCGGTATCCAGTTAAACTTATAAGTTCTGCCGGGTTCATGACTCTATACCAGATAAGTATTGGCAATTCCAAAAAATTCCACTTAAGTAATTATTATTTTAATGTTAGTTTTGTTTACACCTATACATAATAATTGGGTTTCCATCCATCCATTAAGGTCCACAGCAGGATATTCCAGCAGTGGGTCTCTCCTATTCGTAATTGCGCCACTCCAACCGGTCCTATACCTTCAGAATCCAAAGATATCCCGCTGTTTTCTTCAGTTCGTCAATTCACCTGTTCTGAGGTCGATTTGTGACCCTTTTTCCTAAACGTGGACCTTTCTTCTACTGCCCGTGGCTTTGAGGCTACCACACTCAAAACCAGAATACATCAGCGCTTAACAGAACCGCTTCACAATAGAAATGTGCAACGGTCCTGATTATTTTCAATAACGAAAATTCGCAAATTGAGACAAATTTTGATTGGAAAGTTTTAGTGATTGACAACAGAGGACGCTGCCGACAAGGTAATAATGTATCGGCGTGATTCATCTTTGACTAATCATGTGACAAGTGGTCCACTTAACACTGTCTGATTGTCAAATCCTCGTAAGATAATCTGGAGATTTGAGATTACCTTCAGATAAATAGTCCTGTATTTACGTCTGAAATATTTATAGTGAAAGATAAGTATAATGTCATGTTTAAAATGGTGGTAGAACCAGTGTAGTTCGACCGAGCAGGTACCACCGTCATAATTATTTCTACGGAATAGCAGGTGACTGAAAACTGCTATCCGGCCCCTTACGATTTCTTTTTATTTTAAAGCTAACTTTTCTGATATTTGTTTGTTTGTTACATTGTTTGCCATTTCAAAGTTAAAAATTAAACGGGAAATTTAATTAAAATTATAAAAAGTAGATTCCTAACTGTAGCATTTTATAAAAGCTGATGGTCTTCAAACAGCTGAATAAATTATATTTTATAATACGAGTAGTTTAGAATTCTCTCAATCTACTCACCTTTCAACCAAATTAAAATAGGTTAATCCGTTTACGAGCTAGTAAGCACGCAAGGTTAAGGTGAGTCGTAATCGGCTGTAACCCTTTATTATGTCCCACTGCTGGGCAAGGGTCACTCCCTACAACTGGGGGACGCTTAACGCGTACTCCACCACCACTCCGATGCGTATTGATGGCGTGGGTACCGATCCATGTCAAATGTTTTCAAACCACCACCCACAATGTTAACGAACCTCCAACGGGGTTTAATGAGTGTACCTATCTATTTATAACAAGCAGAACGGACAACATAACGTGCCTTCCAAATACAAATCGTATTTTTGCCACTAGCGGTCACCCATCCAATATACGAACCAAGTAGCGCTAAACATTGCTTAATTATGTAGATTTCTTAAGATTAAAACATTGCCCGCCACAGTTATATTATAAGATTTGGTTATTAATATAATGTACGTATATTGAGCTCTAAATCGTATACTTTACAACGGTGATTGCAGCGAGGAACCCTTGACTTAATGCATCACCTTTCCATCATCGCACTCCTCGTCGAAGGGTGAGGTTTCACGCATGAACTGGACTCGTGGCGGGCTTCTATTTGGTTTGCTTGTTGATTTCTACCGAAATCCAGACGTAGAGTAAGCTTCCTCCCGAGATATTCCCGGAGCGCTATGACATGGGGCTCTTCAAGAAAGGTGTAACAAGAGCTCTTCTTCAAAGCCAGCGATGCATTGGCGACTCCTCTGGTGTTGCAAATGTCTATAGGTGACGGTGACTACTTTCCATCAGGTACCCCGTCTGCCTTATCGTTAGGTTTAACTATAAAAAAAGAAATATCACAATATTCTACAGATATTTTCAACAAACTACAATTTTCTGTTATTACATTGTCTGTACCGATTACAGATGTTCACAATGATGTATTGTGATGGATGCCGCTGCAAACGAAATGATGGCAGAAATATTAATTAGTCTTAGTTACGTGCAAAATGTTTAATTTTCTCTGTTCTCGTGCGCGCTGTTGAATTGTTTTTGAGTATGTGCGGTTTCAAATTTTTGACTATTAGTTTTGTTTATTATACCTAATGTTACGGCACAATAATACATTTAGCGACACACGTAGTTCGTGACAGAATAAAGATTTTTTGTGTGTTTTCTGTGTACAAGACACCTGATACATAACCTATTGATGATGGGTGTTCCTCATTATAATAGTCCTATAAGTCATTCACAGACACGTTACTATCCTTAAAAACTAAGTCTGGGTTCATACGGCATTGTGCTGAATACTTCTTGTCGCATTTGATTAATAATACGCGTAATAAGCGGGATTCACATGACAAGTTATCATTCATTAATAATCATTAAATACAAATAGCATCGAAGACGGCTATTCGATCAACAAACCATGTGGTATCGCGCCGTGTGAGCTAGACTGTGTAATATAATATAACTCGCCACTGAATACGTTAAAGATTATGCGTTTTGTTTGTCAAAACCAGTGACTATTTGATCATCGTGTTTAGCAAAAATTGGTTTTAGATCTTGACCGTAAAGGCACCAGGCTTAATCTAAAAAAATACAGGCAATAGAACTCATCTGTCGTTTTAAATCTACGGCGAAAACAATTTGCATACTAATGCCTGTGTGTGATAGCTAGTTAGACACTGCACAACGGCACTTGGATTAAATTAATCCGACTTTGAACCGAGCGGTGGACTAACTAAACTATTCTCAGTAATTTGTTGTTAGAAACCATGGTTAGCCCTAGTGTAACGGTTAGTTTAGTGCAGTCAATTCACAACCTGATTGATGGACGCTACAATTGCCAAATCGGCTGTGAAATCGATATGCATTATTTAGAGATATTGCTTTAGACTTTAATTATTTCGTACGACACGTGGTCAAACCATTATCGTCCCACTGTTAAGCATGGGTCTCCTCTCAGAGTAAGAGGGGTTTTGGACATAATGCACCGTGCTGGCCTTCACATACACATCTCAATTTTTTTTTTTTATAGTATTGAAATAGCAAACGAGCATGCAGTCCACCTGATGGTAAGTGGCACTACCGCCCATGGACACTTGTAATGAACTTCGGTTATAACAGAAGTTCTAACTGAAGTCAATCACAGACGCGTTGCTACTCCTGAGGACTGAGATGGTCGCCTCGTGTTTAAGTCTGCCGGCAATCACACCCTTCCAACGGTAGCATCTGTGATTGACTTAAGGTAGAATCTCTGTTCTATATGAATTTGGGCATAGATGTCCATGGGTGGCAGTGTACACTTACCAGCTGGACTGCAGGCTCGTTTGTTGCTCCAAAAAAATGTGTCTGCGCAGTTTAATTACAGTATGTATAAATGTCATACCAATAAAGTATTTCCATTTCTATTTATACAATTGAAGAACAATTTTGTCTGTCACGGCACGCGTCTGTCACGCTACTTGTCTGTTGATGTGAATGGAGCTCACTAGTATGTAAATACGGCGAGGCAATTTGTTATTACCTAACAGCGTTATGCAGATTCCGACACTCGGTTATGTCAAATGGACCAGGTGAATGTCAGTGAATTGTGTTAAGTCGCTTTGGATTAGACTTTCTTTTTAACATACAAATACTTTTTGTGTATTGTCACACTTTGTAATTATTTACATGGAATTTAATGAGAAATTTTTATACTGACCACTGTTGTGTAACGCGCGGCTGCAATCTTTTTTATGTCCCACTGCTGGATGTCTTTTCCTGGACCTGGCCTGAGGCCTGGACCGTATTCCACCACGCTGCTCCAATGCGTGTTGAAGGGACAGATGAGTGGCTAACCTGTGACGGATGTTTTAAGACCCATAAGGCCTAAGACGAGGTTTAACGACTGTTATTCAATGATAACAATCTAAATCGACGGCTTAAGGATGTCAGCAGACTTACATATAAGGTAAACTTCTTAGTACCTAGGAGTGGCCACGAATATATGATCGGTATGATCAGTATTACCTATGTATATGGAGTTGGTCAAAGACGTCCATGGCTGGCAGTGACCACTTACCATCATAGATGGATTGGTTGGATGTTTACCAGTCCAATCTTATAACAAAATAGATTTCCATTTATGTCCAGACGTCCATGTACCTTTGTATATCTCCACAGCATCCAGGACACAGGGAATCCAAAATGAGGCTATTAGTAAAGAAAGCGTCGTTTAAATGGTGTCTAGTTAGATATAACAAATTACGTAAATGAGACATGTAACCTCGAAGCCGAGTGGTGACCGTTAACCTTTGTATCATTGTTGCGCTACGGTTAGCTATCACTGAAGAGCTTTTACTGCGCACTTTGAAGCACTTTCAAATTGTGTTAAATGTTGCAATGTTCGAAATTCGTTCATGGACTTATTTGTTTTCGAGGGGGAAACCTAAAGGTACCCACCGTGGGAGTGGTGCTTGGTTATGTACGATTTTTACCCTCTAAAACCCGCCGGTGACTGGTCCTTAGCGCTACGAAGAAGACTCCGGAATCGTCCATGGATCGCAACCGGAGACATTTGAGCGCGTTGCCCATCGGGTTCCACGCAGATGAGCGCTGGGCCCACTACAAAGTCTGTTGTTTACGATGGTATGCGGCCACACATACCGCCGGCTTCTCGAGGTCGCTGACCGGGCGGTTCGAGCTCCCACACGCTGCCCGCAACCACAGAAGCCCCCTTTTATTCGCCTCTAGCGACAAACAAATGATACCGTAATTCTCATCTAATCTCGGATCTATACGGACAACTGTTAAACCATTAGTGACCAATGAAGACCGCAAACTTGTGTAACGGCTTAGCTCAGCTCAGCGGCTCAGCAGCGTCAGGAATACCCGCGTGACAAGATCGTAAAATATTTGGACATGAAACCATTGAATTGCGGCATTATCTTTACATAACAAGGGCCGAGTCGGTCAGTGTATTAAAGTTGACGGAAACCAAAGTGTGTTAGTAGGTAACCGATCGCGTGCGTGCGCAATAGTGGGGGCGCCAGAGACCCAGAAACCACAAGTGAATCTATCATCTTACTCCTTCCCCATACAAAAGATAGAGACAGAACGATAGAGTCAAAACTACCTAACACACCAATTACAATGTTAGATAACATTAACGACCTTTGTAATATTTGTCTTACTGTTGAATGGAAATTAAGAGAAAATTAACGCTATTTACTACATGATAATTGCGTACAATAGTGCTATCATCATTATGGCTTAACCCGTCGCAATTTATAACGGACCCCTGTCCATAAGTAGGACAGCAGATGATAATGAATTGCGTAAAGTACATGCAATTACTTAAGTAATAATTATGTTATTAAAAAAGGCATTGCAATAATAAGTATTTAAAACCACCTTAATCTATATACATAATGGTAACATATATAATTAAGCTTTTCTAGGTTGTAGAATCAGTGCGGTTCGACCGGGGAGGTACCACCGTCACACCTGTTTTAGCGTGAAGCAGTACACGTGTGTCGTTGTAAAGGTGTGATTATCTTAGTACTCAGGAGTGTCAATAGGTATTTGACTTCAGATAGCAGCCCTCTATACAGAGTTGATTACATATGTTCGTTCATGAGTGGCAGTGGCCACTTACCATCAGGTGAACTTCATGCTCGTTCGCTACTACAATTTAAAAAAACTGCTTCAACAATTAAAATCCAATTCATCAAGTAGTCCAGAACTTGACAACTAACCGTCTCAAAAAGATTACTATATAGATTTACAACATTAAATCCAATAAATTACATAAATGTCAGGATGTAGGCAAGTTTCTTCTGAACAAATAGGATGTGATCGTTTGTCGAAATACGTCCACAAATCTTTGTCAATTTCCGTTAACACCACGGCCATGTTATTTACAACTTAAATACACCTTCGCCTAATAAAAATAATTATTAAGTAATTTACAAATGCGGTTATAATACAGTTAGTAGGCACACAGGCAAATCTCGCGATGAGCTTTTATACCACTTAATAATTTGTGTATTACCTATATGTACTAAAATTAATTGGTTTGATTTAATTTTAAGTTTATTTTCTGTGCATGTGCATGTTTCTGTATTTTAAATTTATTTTTAGTGCAATTAAATAAACGCTTGTTTTAATTTTTTTTATCATTAATTTATTTCATACCTGAATATTTGGTGCTATTATTGGCTCTTGCTAAATTATGAATCAAAATTACTTAAGTACTTATTGAATTATATTTATAAGCGCTTCTTAACTCAAATGACATTAAAAATCTCAGAGTACTTGAAAAGGCCGACGCATAGTGATATGTAAGGAGGAGACTTAACTTTAATTTTTAAATGATTTCTCAAAAACAAAAATCTGTTCGTAGCGTATATATTTTAGTCTAAAATTCCTCTAATTGTTGTCGAAAAATGACCTCTCTGCTCTTTTTATACAATTAATTTAAGAAAACTCCATTTTAAATGTGGGGATTCGCTTTCAATTCACCTATCTTAAACTTAGGTATTGCCGCAAATTAAAGAGGTACCTAGATATAATTATACAAGCTTATTCTAAACATTGTAACTGTTTAATGTGGATATTAAAGTTGTTCTCGTAATGCATGTTGTTAAGTGGGTAAGGCTGTATCGAGCGATTGTCGACATCGTTAGCGATACACGCGCGGGATGTTGCGACAGGGTCGCTTGTTTGAATCCTTATAATGACATACCACGTAGAATATTTTGTACATTGTTAAATACAATAGGTGTTTCGTTTGTATTTTACTCTTCGTAGGGATAAGAAGGTTCTCGAACCCTAATCAATGCTCCAGAGTAGCTCTGAGCTCTGATCTAACTCGATTCTTCGGAAAATAGCCGAATTATTATTTGAAATCGGAAACAATCTGCTTTCTTACCAACTTCACCGCACCTTAGCCTCACAGTCGCATATTCCAACTCACCTATAGCTCGTACACTCTCTATTTCGACAAGACTTTTAGACACATACCGCTATTTGCTGACAATTGAAGTACCAAACGAGCATGCAGTCCACCTAACGGTATTGGTCACAAACGCTTATGGACATGTGTAACCGACTGCATATAGAACAAAGGTTCTAGTTGAAGTCAGACACACGGACATCTAAATGATAAATTTACATTTTTTCTCTGATTCAATCAGTTTGTATCAAACAAGTAAACAAGGTATCCTAGTGTGAGGTGAGGTATAAATGTGGGCAATAGGTAAATTTTAAGACGTAGACACTAAGAAAGGATTTTTTATATTCTACCCGGAAAAGAGTAGAATATCAATTTAAGTAGGGAGTGAATATATTTTTATTGTATTGTAAGAAGTCGCCCATAACAGCTAGTGTATTATGTAAGGGCTGCAGTTAGCTTGTAGTTTATTGCTATATTAAAATATATCTATAGATCGTATTCCAAAATATTAATGTGAGTTGCGTCCAATATGACTGCCAGCGTCATTAGCATTGCGCACGCGACGGATATTACGACACGGCTACCCGTTCCAATCCTGGTATTACCGTGAGTTACGGACTTAGGAAACTACTAGGTTTTTACCCGGAAAACATTGTGAAACTGCCTTAACTTTTGGGGTATTAAATGATTTGCATAAGATCTACGTGAATAAATTTGCAAGCAATTGATGACCTGCTTGGTAGATGGTTGCATTAATGACGAAGCGGATATCTTAGTGATGTAATTAAAATATATTCTGGGTATTTGTAGTCTCGTAACCAGAACAGAATTACGGTATCCCCTGCCTGTCATAATAGGCGATAATAGGGGGCTTCCAGCCTTCCCGGGAAGGACGACGTTTTGTGTAGCCGTGTGCCATTATAGACACCTGATGGTGTGAGAGGAGTTTTATGCTCCCGCAGGGCTGGGCCTGAAAGGGGGCATCGTGCTCAGAGGACTCTGGTTCTGTTCCGTTGAAGATCCCAGAGTCTTCCACGCACCGCTGAGGATAGTCATCGTAGGAGGTTTTTAGTGGGTAAAGATCTCATATAAACCGACGTCGTTCCCACTACACTAGCTACTACGATATAGTACTATACAGTTAAGAGTACAGAAATATTATATTCCTAAGGGGCGTCAATATTTGTATTATAATCTACGCGTAGAAAGTTGCGAGCACCAGCTAGTGCTTATATTTTTATAATTCATTATTTTATATAATTAAGTAGCAAAGGACCATGTTACCCACTCGATGGTAAGTGATTGCCGTTATAAAAATATCAATCCTAAACGGAATTGTATGAATATCTAAGTTTGTGTGCTCTTCCTAAAAAGAAGTATTTCATGTTAAAAATCTGAGCATTCGCGAAACCTTCTCACCTAAACCCATTTTTCTAAGAACTCCGTATCATGTTCTTAAACTTGGTATATTGACTAGTATTGCCTAAACCCAGGACAATTAAAACATTTTTTATAACATCGAAATAGTGCTATCATGCGTTTATTGGAAAGTCCACTGGCGGTGATAACCGAAGTAGCAAACTACTTCAGTTTTATAAAAACGTATGCCGGCAATACCACCCTCGGTCATATTATACTGTTCTACCTTTCTGTTACTGGAAAATGTAAGTAAATCCTTTGTAATGAAATAGTTTTCATTGTAAACAAATATAATTTTAAAATTAGTTGTTATATATAGATTAATACCAGTTAGATGAACCAGTTACTTTATCGTCTTTATCAAAATAAAATTACTTGATCTCGTTGTGGTCTTAATTTCTTATAAAACGTTCCGCAATCGCAAAACGATTTTACCATTATGACCTTCAATAAGCGTAAGAATTATTTGCCAATTCCATTCACCCATTTAGTTCACTTTGAATTACAAGTGCGTGTAAATTTGCTACTATTCCAATTAACATTTTTATCATTTACCCACGACTCCGTGAATTTGCATTAAAATTCATCTAATGGTCATCGAGATAACCAATTAATTATATCGCTGACTTGTTCCATCCAGTTAAATAAACCCCCGTTAAGCAAGATACGCCGTATTTCAAGGAGCTCAACCAATAACTTTGTATTAAATGAGATATTGTGATATATAATTCTTCCAAGACATGGGAATCGTACATGCACACACAAAACAGATCAAAATGTATCATTAGCATCGTTCAATTAAAACATTTGAAACACCAATACAATTTTAATAAAATTATAATATCATGGTCAGTAAACCAACCTTTTTAAATCGAATTCCATTTATTTTCGTCACATCCAAGCCATATAACATTGAAGCTAATCTGATTTAATTATAATAATTAACTAAGTAGTTTATTCAAATATTACTCTCGCTGCAATTAAAGTACGCACATCCAAGTAAGAGTACATATTTTAATTCAAAGAATTACTTATGGATTTTCTCCCATCCAGGAAATGGAAGAGGTATATTGGCGTCTGATCAAGTATAACTCCGTCGTATTCCTCTGAACGCTCAGTGCCTGGTCCAAAAATGCGTTAGCATTACATTCGAGGTCCGGTAACATCGACAAGTGCTGCTGTCGACACCAGGCACCTGCAGAGATAGGGGCCCCTTAACGATCTCTCCACAGCCGTCCTCAGGCGTTCCGTGCACCTACAACCAAATCAAATAAAATTTATTTGTAAAATTCATATATTGTATATAATACCATAATACCATATCATGCATTTTGTCATCATTGACGTACAAATATACATTAAATTAAATTAAAATAAAATTAAAATAAATCAATAAATTCGTTAACTGAATACACAATACCAAACTCAAATTCAAATTCAATTTGAATAAGTGTAAAATCATTTTT
>DWPH01000196.1:0-10218 GCA_018251535.1 Autochton itylus | reverse complement strand
CATAGAAATAATTGTTATATGAAATACATTTATTTTCAAAAGATGTACAATATCAATTCGCTGTGAATTACTAATGACTAAATTATTATGTTCATATATATCATTACAATGTATTTAATTGAATAATTAAAAAAAATATTTATACTCGCTTTAAAGTTAAAAATCGTTTCTCACTGCTAGTCAAACAAGGGAAACAGAGCGCACGCAATATGTAAACGTAGCATTTTCTACGCCAAGCACGCTTGCCTGAAAACATGCGTTTCTTATCAAGATTTCAAGACCCGGTGAGCTGGTGAAAGGACTTTTATCCGACAATTGCTCAAGAACACGACAACTTGTAATTCTATGAGAAGAAGGAAATGTAAATAGATTTTCTAGAGCATTATGAAGGGCGTTTTAAAATAACTTTGGTTTTTCAATAATTTGGAAGTATTTACTAATTTGAATGAGAATTATCGGTTACTTACTCAAAATTGTGTTTTATTTTGTATTAACTTAATATGGTTGAACTTAATATAATTTTTCACCAATGACATTGTTAAGTATCGTACACAGTTACAATTAATTATTACTTTAATTATTTTTATTTCACAGGATATAAATCTACAATCGTGGCATAAAATTAATAATAAGTATTAGTTTCCAATGAAGCCTATTTAGTAAGCCTACCGACTTCTTAAAGAAAAGGGGTTGTCTATTCGTCCCGTTTATTATTTTTGTACATAAAAGTTCATATTTTTAATTAGTGACAAAAGAAACTATTAAGCATCTTGTAAATACGAGTATTTATTACATGAGAACTATGAGTATAGTCCGTAATCAAAGCTATTCTATCGTCGATAGTTAATGCGTCCTTTCCCTACACCTCGATATATCAAATGATCTACGAGCTGGTCTAGTCTAACGCGGCATCTAACAAGGCGTCTAGGCACGTTTTATTATTTCATGTATAATTTATCTGACAACCGACAATTCCCGATGCTGTTTAACGCTCATTTCACCCTCGCTTGTTCGTAATAACTATCTTTACTTCAGTGAGATCAAAGGGCATGCGCCGATGGCTTGCAATTATAGCAGCGCAAGCGCATGGGAGAATCATTAGGGACGCCACATCGCCCACGCCACGTTGAAAATATGGCGCCTGCCTAACTGATTGCAATCGCCACCTCTGACTTAGCACGTCCGAAATCGCCGTTGTAAGAGCCTGTTAATTTTTTAATAATTTGACTCAAAAAAGATAAACACTTGATCCTTCCAGAAAGAATTAAAAAAAATGAGGTATTAAAACAAGTATTTTTATTTTAAAAGATATTTTCTGCCCTTATCTATAGTCAATGTAAGCGAACACATTAAATATAACAAAGAAAGAAAAAGGTTGGATGAGTGAAATGACCGATTTTTTTAATTAATTAGTTATAACCAATAATTAAATTTAATTAGAGACAAATAAGCTATTACTCAAAGACGAAGGAAAAGTGAAAACAAACGCATGTACACAATGTACCTAAGTACACAAAATCTACGTCACTTTCTAACAGCGTAATTTTCTAACAGCATGAAAAAGATCTAAAGCAACATCATAAAACTGAAAAACACCGCACTGTTGATTCTGGCGAGATCGAACCGAACAGTCAACTCGAGCAGACCGTTAGTGGTTTAGTTAGCGAGCAGACGAATCCGCGGGAAATTGCTTGTTTACACTGGGAATTCCGGCTAAGGGTCTTGTCTCATTGTGCTTTCTACAGTAAGGACTAACCGTAACCATATACCGTATATTTAATCGTTCCTAGACCGTATTGTTATGTTACATTTTTAGAAATATATTAATAACCTATTTTTGTACAAATTTGTACGTACTCAAAATGTTCCCAGCCCGCATTAAGGTAGTGCTCCAAACCTCCATTGATATGACATGGAAAACACTTGCTCAAAGATATGCTATAATAAAACTTGCAGCATAAAAAATGGTATGTAGTCTAAAATATATTATTTAACGAAAATCAATTAACATTTAATTAAATAATGAAAATTGAAAAAACGCGCAAGATGAGATTTATAAATGAGTTACGTAGTTTGTTTGTTTATCTACTTTAAAATCTTTATTAAGAAACCCGGATATAAGATCTTATGAAATGAACAACATAAATGATATACAATAGTACCTAAATGATGAATAAATGTTTTACATACTAATTCTAATTACATATGCAATAATCATAATAACAATACAGACACGAGCGTACTATTTTCAGATGTCAAACATAACTTCGTTGATCCGACAACTTAAAGCCTCTTACACATATCACTCCTACAAACTGAGTACCGCTCATTAACTAAAGGGTGTCTTCATTTGGTTGTTAAGCGTTACAGCACCATTTCGCTGTTAGTGGAACAAGTGGTTTAGATACGCAGGTCCTAATTGGAATAGTTATCCCGGTACAAGCTGAGACCAATTAAGTTTATTAGAGGGCTCGGTACCCTTTATTTGGACTACGGGATTCTACGGGAATTGCAGCGTACAGATTGGTCTGCCGCTATTGTTACTCTCAGACTAGTGATTGTTAGGTTGTTGGGATTGTGGTATCCTATTTACGTACTATAGTCATGAAGTATAGTCCCGCGGCTTATATACGAAGTAAAAAGTTAAGCAACGTCGTCGTCGTAAGGAGATGGATGGGTGAAAGCTAGTGTTTAAATTTCATAACTATTTTAATGCTTCAGGTGTTACTAATCCGTCTATCCCAGTTCTCCAATAACATGCATTGGAGAAGCGTAGTAGAGTACGATTTAGTTGTCTCCTAAATGCGGGGCAATTTACATACACCTAATTTTACTTAGGTTTATGTTAGATATTTCTTCTAAAAAAATTTTTTTTTTCATAACTTGAAATGTATCTAAGCTTATTTATGCTTATTTATAAGCGGACCTTAATGAAATAAGACATAGCCGTATAGCGATTGTATCATTTACGGAACAATATATGAGCATAAAGTGACAAACAATAATAATAGCTCTTCTCTCTTAACAAATTCTTATGAGAAATAAAGTTCTTAAACCATAACTTTTAAACTATCTAACTGAGCAGTTTTAAATAATCAACTAATGGTAATAAAACAGCAATCCTAAGATTACTACAATTCTAAAGAGAAATTCATTAGATTCGCTAAATTGAAATATCTAAAACAGTTTTCTAAGAATATCCAGTTTAAGGGCGCTACGGTAATTATTCGAGTCATTTTCCACTACGCAGAAGCGTAATTTTAGCGTTTCAAATGAGGCGTTCTATTCCTTTAACTATTTAAGGGTAGTTCAAACTAAACTTTTTTAATGTTACTGAAAAGTTTGTTAACGAAAATACTGCAAGATTATCTTATGACTCCTGTAACGCGAACAGAATATTCATTTACAGGCTAATAAGCGAACACTAACAGAATATCTACTTAAATCCTAATAAACATTGTAGACAGTGATTGCCTAATGGTTCAATCTTGTCCTCTCAATCGGGAGGACAGCGATTTAAACCTAGCGGCGCACCTCTGATTTTTTAAAAGTTATGTGCATATTATAAATTAATGATCACTTACTATAACGGATAAAAGGAAAACATAGTGAGGAAAAATATGCCTTAGAGTTCTTTAAAAAAAAGTTCTCAAAGGTGTATGAAGTCTACCAAATAGCAGTTGGCCAGCGTGGTGGGCTATAACCTCAGCCCCTTTCTTCCTGAGAGGAGTCCCGAGCCAAGCAGTGGGACAATAATGGGCTGACGAAGAAGAAGAAACATTGTAGGAATGCAATCTTTACAGAATCTTGAAAGAGTGCTGATATTTTTCAATGCTAATCTAGTCCAATCTAGATTCCCTTCAAAAATAGCTAAAACTATATAAAAGAAAGGCATTGATCGAAGAAATCACTGAAAAACCAAAACACATAGTCTGAACATATGTATGTCGGCGATAAGGCTTTTAAAAATACCATCGATCGTGATTAAAAGACAACTGTTTTATAAAGCGTCTATGGTTAATTACACTTAGTATAATACCACTATTTTCAATGTTAGGTTTTATATGATTTAAAAATAACACACTTACCATACACAGTCAAAAGAGCGGATTCTGAAATTCTTTTGCCAGCAATGTTCTCAGCCACGCAGCTATAGTTCGCCATGTCCTGGTAAAGAAACGATACAAATTATAAATGTTTATAGGTTTACTTAAAGTATATTACGTTTAAAAATGTAAAGCTGGTTTAAGATTTTGTTTTTCAAGGAGGTCCGATATTCCAATAATGGCACCGCCTCTGAATTTTCAAAATAATAAAGTGCATATTATAAAAAATATTCGTGTCTTTGATGGGGTATGAAATATACCAATCCGTGCTTGGCCAGCATCAATGACTGTGACCTAGGCCGATTTCACTTTGAGTGTACACTTGTGCCCAGAATTGGGATAGAGGCTAATAAATGATATTACGTTTTCTGCCTCTATAAAAATACACCTTGCTTATCCGACCTTTACTCGAGCATAATAATTTACTTTATAAAGTTGGGTATGAAGTCTGCGAGCAGAATAAAAATAATATAAATGATAAGAGCTAGCGAATTAGAAACATCTGCTAAGAGCATCGACACAAAGTTTCACAGCAACAAACAGGTATGCAACTCGAAACTACAAAAATTTTGTATGAAGAGGCTGATAAAGATAGCCTGAAACATTGTAAACAGCAGACTTTAAACATTACATTTAATTAAGAGAACGGTCTCAACACACTGTGACAGTGAATGTTGCTATTTATGCAGCTCCTACAAGAGGAATTTAAATGATACTCCAACACACTTTTTATAATTATGGGTGGTTGTTATATTTTCCATAATATTGTAAAAAAGAAAGTTTTATTTAAATAACAGCTCTATATCTAGCGTGAAGCAGTTCATACGTTTTGTTGGAAGGATGTGGACGCCGTCTGACTAAAACTCGAGGTGACCTTCTTTAATCCTCAGGAGTGATAAAGCTTCTGTAATGGGTTTAAGGTCGATCTTCTATTCTAAATGGAGATAACTGCAGATGACCACAGGCGGCAGTGACCACTCACAACCAGGTGAAATGAACGCTCGTTTTGCTGCAGCAGTTTTATAAAAAAAACAATAGTTGTATTCATTAGAATTCACTCAAAATTAACAATAAATCTGCTGAAATTATATAAGTTTTTAATATCTCAAACGTTTGTTATAAACGGTTATTTCTTGTACTTGTATTTATTTACAGACTCTTTATTTTAATGTTAAACTTTAATATGCGGTCTTTTTTGAACTAATTTCTTAGTAACTTGGTTTAATGACAATCAATTTATATCATGGTTGCTAATTGGTCTTAAATAAGGACGTTGTGCTGTATGTGCGACAATCTGTCGTCTGAAGATCGAGAGTGCGTTTAACCTCAATGGTATGTAGCTAGTCCGCTACTACGTTCATGAACATATTCTAATATGTTCATAAACGTTTTATTATTAGTATAAATATAAGGATAAAAGAGAGATGGGAATAGGTAACATAAATAACTACAAAAAAGATGACCAATATTTTAGTTGAGACCATTCAATATTAGACATCTGATTATACATTTTTTAGTAAATACTACACTGTTTCCAGTTCTCTGCTATATTGAAAACTCTTGTATGTAGATGTTTGAACACAAAAAGAGCAATTGAATTTTAACCCGGGAGCTCGCATGCAATAATTCCATTAAGGTGGATACAAGCGTAAACACGGTAATGAAACAAAACTGAAAACAGTATTGGGATTCAGACCGACAAATGTGGTACTAAAATTAAATTAATTGTACAAGAAGGATATCTCCCTCCATAAAATATAGGAGTAAATTACCACCGTCTTTACACTTTTATCAACGAGACTCTTGGTTCTTGAAAGGGTGCGTCGGACCGCGGCAAAAGGAAGACACGCAAGGCGACAGCGACTTGTGTCGCAATTAATAAATGTCTGTCTTGCTCGACTAATTAGTCGCAGTCGTCCAGATAAAATAAACAATTCGCGACAAGATGCTGCGATTGTTTGTGACACCGAGGTGGAGAAACAAACAGACGCAGAGGAATTAAAGACCATTGTTGGACTATCTGATGCGATTTAAATTGAAGGTCGCTTGATCTAATTGCTATTTGGCAAATGTCAAGCCTTAGATACGCGTAAGTGGCGATTTAAATGCAACCCAAGAAGTAATTAAAGCGGGAGCTGATACATATCGATATATTTAAGGGGTCTAGAATGCAAATTTATTTTACTTACACAAAATAGCATATAAAGTTATTGATTAAATTGTCATGAAAGTATTACATGTATATACAGGTCATCAATTCAATAAACTTATTTGAGGTATAATGTTGTACACAACAATGACTATAAAGGCAAAAAGTTCCAAAATACATAAATTTTATTAATATTCTAATAAAAAATAAAAGAATAAGTTTTACTGAGAAGTGTAAGTGTAATAACATTGTTTGACAATTAAAACAATGTAATAAATACTAGAGACATAGCTTATAAAATAAGTAATGAAAAAAAAATCTTACTTGTCATTATTTTTTTGATTTGATGACCAACATTTTATAAAGAAACGTGAATATTTATAATAATCCTTACCATATATTTCACCCATATCGAGACGAACAAAAATGATTTACATATCGCAACATCTGATTCGTGTAATAATAATGCCATCAAAGTAACGAGCCCAGTTTGGCTGAATGGGAGGGTGGACACGTGTGGCGGCGTGAATGAGTCACATCGTATGAGTAACCAAAATAAAGTGCTTGCTTTCGACCACATTAGGATTTTGTACTCTTTAAGCATTACTGTTAAGGAACATTGTAAATTAACCTTTTATTCCAAAGCTTTAAAAGGAAAGAAGATTATTTACGAATTTACAATTATAGCACATGTTTTTTACAGCTCAATTATTGCAGTGTTTAAGCTTGCGGTAGTTTTATAATGGCTATAAATAATAAAAAATTAATGACTTTTAATTTTAACAGATACTTTAATTATAATACAAATGATTTTAGATACATACTTTATTTCAACTTCGAGAATTTATGGTTATACCTACAATTAAAGAACAGTAATAAATCGTTATCTATGTAAGTGCTGTGAGAAATTATTCAAACAAATGTGTTTGTGAACGTAGCACTAAATCTAAAGATAAGTCAGATATAAATTAAGTAAAGTGAATAAATTGATGTTTCCACGATTTGAATAAAGCCATATTTTATTCGAATTAACATAGTGAAGCTTGTTGAAAAGAATAATTAATCACTCAGTTTGCCTGCGAAAAGTTTTATTGAAAAGTTTCAAAGTCTCGTCAATTTATGTTCTTAAAATATCACAGTAACTATTACTTATGTATCAATATAAAGACCGATTCTATTGGTAATTGAGTTTCATATTTAGTTAATAGATTAAAAACTTATGTCGGAAATATACAATGACGATAATTAATTTTATTAATAATAATATAAATGTGTAAAACAACTAATCCTAAACATTTCTAAACAGATTTTAAGTGAAAGCTAATCGAATTTGCAACGACAACAATCTTTTCGTCTCGCATAACGAATCGGTGATAACTATCTTCTTTTATTGGATGTAATTCGTAATGAGAGTGCAAATATTTAGTCATTAGAGGGCACTAAAGGAAAGAATGCTGAGCTCCGGCGTCCGGACAATTGCAGTTAAATGGAATAAGTAAGCAGGAAGCATGAATAATGCAACGATCAAATGCATAAGCATTAGCGAAGAAATGCAACGGACTTTTTAGGAATTCGTAAGGAAACAAGTAGGGATCGTAAGAAGTTGTATATTAATTTAAGTAACCTAGTTGATTTAAAGTGGATACTGTACATAAATATCTACCATGAAGTTCGAAGTACTATTTTTAAGAATTTCCAAATCATAACAAAATATAATTCTAGATATAACGTACGAACTATGTGTATATTATTAATGGAGAAAAAAATGTTTTATTTTCTCATACGCAGTAATTCAATTATATCAATATGGGTTGAATTATCTTAAGAAACATAAAAATAATAAGAACAACATATAGTCTTATAAATAACCCAATAATAATAACATAATTACAGATTAATGATAACTTACTTGTAACGTAGCTCTTGAAATAAGTAGGTTACCCTCCGCAGATATTAAAACATTGTGGTCCTGTTGGAGAGGAGTTCCATGTTTCAGCCATGATATTCTTGGGGGAGGGGCAGCTGCTGGTGGTGAGCATCGGAGAGTTGCAGCAGAACCAGCTTCAACTGAAGTTGGTAGCGGGGACACAGCAAATTGTTTTTTCAAATCTGTTGGAGAGAAAATAATGATTAAATTTCAATGTTAACAGTGAATGGTAAATACCTATAGGAAGATAGTACGCATTCGGTGTATGTAATGTTTATAAGCAGTGTATTCTGCAGAAAACAACATGAATTATCACACGACACACGTCGTGGTTAGGTCACAGCTTAGATAATTAAGCCTATGGCATCATAGTCTTAAAATGCTAAACTTCTGACTATGTTTACAAAGCAGTGACCTCATCAACTGACACCGATCTTATACATAGTAGTTTACTATGATTCTAAGATCACAATCAACGTACACAATTTAGATTTCAAAAACTAAAATATATATAAATATTCAAACACGTATTTTGGTGAGAAGGTTAAAGATATTATAGATTATTAATTATGTGGTATGTGGTGTGGTAGAAACAATGTGGTAGAAACAACAGGGTTGGACCGGGGCAGTACCACCGACACATCAATTTCTAGCGTGAAGCAGTTCATGCGTTTTGTTGAAAGGGTGTGGATGCCGGCAGACTTAAACACGAGGTAACCTAAGATGATTACCTCGTGACGTAAGAGGATTAAGGTCCTCAGAAGGGACAACGTATCTGTAATTGACTTCAGGCAGAACCTTTATCCTACATTGAAATGGTTACAGATGTCCATGGGCGGTAGTATCCACTTATGATCAGATGGACTGCATGCTCGTTTGTTCCTTCAGTTTTATTTAAGAACAAGGATAATTATGAAGTTGTAGCAAATATAGTAAATAGAACAGATTAGTTAACCTTATCAGGGTCTCTTCACAGACTAGGGTGATGTAAAAGCCAACGATAACAATAATATACCTTTTAACAATACAATGAATAAAAAGAACCCGCATTCGTTTATGATTGACAAAAAATAATCGAGCATGTCATGTGTAATTAAACGTCAATATCAATCAACATGCGCCATGCATGTTCAAGTCTAGAAGCTAATCCAATAATTGATGTAATTTGAACAATGTCTTCAATATTGCGCAATTTCGTCCTATTACGTGTGGTACCAACTTTAAGAGGAAGCGGATCACAATCTCTTTTCTTACTAACGTGGCGGAATCAACTCTTAATGGAATTATGTGTATAATAAAAAAGGTCATAATGATATAGATAAATAATTTGTAATTTTATATTAAAAAATAGCAAATCATCACAGAGACGACGTAATTGGTAAAATAAAATGATAGCCGAATGTAATAATTATGTACTTTAAGTTTTTCTCTATACGTACAAATTTATATGATGAATGTAAAATGTAAAATTAACAACTGTAGAAAAGTAAGAAGTTAGACAGTTTGGCGTTTGAATGGCTGCAAAATATTGTTCCAAAAAATATCTCTCTTGAAATAAGTGTCACTCGAAAATGCAAGACGGGTACTATCATTGTAATGACCAATTTTCTCAAAAAACTAAACTACCTTCATCCGCTTCCTCCTGTGCCTTGAACGCCTATTAGCTCCTGACTTCCCACGTCAATCCTAATATAAAAACGTAACGAGACCGATTATATAATGAAGACCAAACCGTCCCACGGGATAATTGCTTTTCATTAAACAATTAACTGCTTTGGCGCTTCGATTGGTGGTAAATGGATTAAGGAAATTGGTAGCAACTAATCTACAATACGAAATCAGGAAGTGATCAAACAAGAGCTTTTGGGTGCTGTTTATTAGGTTGTGTTTAACGAAACTTTTGCTGATAGTTTTGTAGTTATTAAAGAAACTAGCCCTTTATTATGGTACAAATTATAACTGCCACACCGTGATACAGATGTGAAAACAGTCTAATTGTTTTTTATAGGTATAACCTTTTCTAAATTAAATTAGAT
>DWPH01000195.1:0-10224 GCA_018251535.1 Autochton itylus | reverse complement strand
GACTACAGCATCTTATAATATATATTATAATTTCTGCGTTAATATATGTCATTATTATTTTCAAACAGTCGGTTTTTATTGTTTTTTTATCCGACTGCGTCAGAAAGACGGTAATGTTTTTAAGCGTACCTTAGCGTTTTACCTACGTATTTAAGTACATTAAAGTGTTGTATAAATGTTTGTAATGGTCTTTTCATTTGAAAAAGCTTAGCTTTGAGTAGCATTCATTTGAGGTCTAATAAAAAAAATCGTCCCTTCCCATTTTTTCTCTGCGTGCAGGCGCCATATTAAAAAATTACCTAACCTATGTCATTTTGCCAACTGAGACGATTCAGATGATGTCATATGATAAAATCTGTCAAGCCCTTTAATTATTAGTTTTTATTTCAATGGTATATTTTTATTAAGTAAACAATAATATAAAACAAAGCGATAGCGTAATGTATTGAGAAATTAATTAAAACTTAATTAAATGTTCATTAACCAAAAAAACTTTGTGGAGATACCAATTCACATTTGGCCAGCGCGGTAGATTATGACCTAACAATTCTCACTCACTGAGAAGATCCAAAAACAATCCAACAAAACTAGTGGCTGTTATTTGAATGCAAGATTGTAGTGTTCCATCGTGACCACAGCTCATATAACTGGGTCAATATATCGGCAAACAAAATTAAAACATATCTACTGGTGCCATGGTACCGTGCTGGTTTTACTAGGTGGTAGAACCACCACGGTTCGATAGGAGAAAATACACCACCACACCTATTTCTAGCGTAAATCAGTTATTGCATTTCGTGGAAAGGCTGTGGATGCCAGCAGATTAAACACGAGGTGATTATCTCTGTCCTCAGGTGTGACAACGCATCTGTGATTGACCTCAGGTAAAACCTCTGTTCTATTTGGAGTTGGTTACAGATGTCCACGGGCGGTAATGACCACCAGATGACTGCATGCTCCCTCATAAATTAATTATGATCTTTCAATAGTCTCTTACTAGCGGTTTCACCAAGGAGGTACCACTGTCACATCTATTTCAGCGTTCATGGGTTTCATTGGAAAGGTGTGCTTGTCGGCTAACTTAAACACAATACGAACATTTTAGTCTTCAGGAGCGGCAACACAACTGTGATTGACTCGAACTTTGGATTTGGACTTTGGCAGAACCTCTGTTCTATGATATGGAGTCAGTGACATATGTCTATAGACGGTAATGACCACTTACCGTCAAAGGGACAGAATAGTCATATGCCCCTCTTTTTAAAATTGAGGTAGCAAATGCGTGTGTACTTCAACTGATGGTAAGTGGTTACTTCCCATCGAAATCTCTAACCAACCTGAACTCAATCGCTTGTCAGTTAGTATCCATACTCGTCCAAAAAACGAAAAACCACTGCATATTAGAAATAGATGTGACGGTGGTACCTCCACCATGGTGGTTGTACACCTTTAAATTTCTTCATTTCAATTTTGAACCTTTGTTAATATACAAATCAATAGTAAAGACATGATAGTCATTATTTTATCTGGTACAGCGACTGTAATATTATTTGTAATTAGTGACGTTGTGATAAACAGCCTTTCGGTGACAAACGATCGAATTATGTAAAACCTGGCACGCAATAAAATTATCGCCAACCGAATGATTACTCCGGTTTTACTTGCGTGGATATAATAATAGGTAATATGAATGGTTTATATTTTTTTATAATTTTCATTTATTGAATTACGCGAGGCGACCATAGTCCTCAAGAGTAGCAACGCATTGGTAATCGACTTCACACTTCGAGTTGGTTACACGTGTCTATGAACGGCAGTGACTACTTACCATCAGGTGGACTGCACGCTCGTTTGCTACTTAAATTTTATAAAAAAATATCATTCATCTGTCAAAGGACAAAGCAATCTATCATTCTAAAAGAACTATTTATAAAATGTGATTAATTTGGAGAGAGCAGACGGAACCCGCGCGGAAAGATTTAAATTAAAATAAGGGAAACGTATTCTCTTTTTATTTGAGTAAAAATGTTATTAGCGAACAATTTTATCACGATTATATACTTATTTTTCATAGACGTACAGAATTTTAGTTCAACTACCTAAAATTATGTTACAAAAACAACATTGTTAGATTAGTCAAATAATCTTCAATATCATGATCAATTTAATGATTTTCAACATTAAATGAAGGTGGTAGAACCAGTACGGTCTGAGCGGCGAGGTACCAATGTCACTTATTTCTGGATTGAAACAGTTCAACATTTCGTTGCAAGGATGTGGATGCCGGCTAAATTAAAAACGAGGCGATTTTATTTCTCAGAAGTGGCAATGCATCTGTGATTGATATCAGGTACAACCTCTGTTGTATATGGAGTTGTTTACAGTGGCCTATCTATGTTATGTTGTACAATTAAAAAAATGCGTATAATTTTTCCGTTCAAATCCAATTTCTGTGCCACGAAACATGTTTTCCTTGTATATTGTTTTATACGTCCTTTATTTCTTTCTACGTCGTATGCATCATAATGACGAGGGTGGGACCCCGATGGCGGAATAATTCGATTCCGTTAACCGTGTAATCGAATTTTAATCTCATTAAGGGACGATTACGAAAACTTGAAGATTTCGCTTTATAAGCTTATTTCGCAGTAAAACGTACCAGTCGTAATTTCAGGTAATTTTCATAATAGCCTGTCGTTTACAGTGTTTTCAGGCCACTTGTAAGCATTTAGCCTAATTACTCTGCTCATTTTTTATGAAAGAGACATTAAATGACGGATGAGATATAACATTTCTATTTGTTTAATGAAAGTCACTAACAAATAACATATTCGTTTGTTATGGTGTCCGTTGTTGGTACAACTTCCATAATATCTTAATAAACAGTAAATTTGATATAAAACGTTTAAATATACTTATAATGTTCTAATTGTGTCACGCTTTAGTTGTGTTCTGTGAAATTTAAATAATATGGTTTGGGATAAAATTACGTGGTATAGTGACCACAATACGAACTAAAATATTCAAGACCAAGTTAATCCTTCAAAAACTTTATATCATATCCATTCTTTGGCAAAATATATTGTACTTATTGTGATTCAGTCTCAATGTTTACAAAGTAATAGCTGTTGTTCGCGATTCTGTACGCGCAGATTGTTTTACAAAATAATGTCTACAAACATTTAATCCCTTTTTAACTCTTTTAGAGGACGAATAAAAAAATCTTTTTTAACGTCTGCGTCGTAAAATTAACCTATTTTTAAAATTTCTTATGTCTATCTTCAGTAGTTTAGGTTGTCCGATGTTTATATGCGAGAGTTTATGTATCTTTTCGCTTATATATATAATAGATATGCAATGGAAATGAATAGAAATATTTAACAAAATATTTTTTGTATTTCATAAATCCGCAGACAATCGGAAATAGCAGCTGTGCGGAAGATATTTGCACGAGGAAATTGCGGTAGTTTCAACAAATACTTTGTAGTGTGAGTGCTCGTTCCAACTCCGGTATGACTTTTCAATAGATCAGTAAATAAAACATTTATTTTATTTATAGAAACGGATTTAACGGAAAGTGCAGCTGGGATAACGGAAATATATTAACCAGAGGAATGAGAAAATTTCAAGTACAAACAAGCTAAAAGCGAAGACATTAAGTAGTTGTTCAAACTCGAATAACTTCAACGTAACGATGAAGAAAATATTTGTATCATTTTTAAATCGTTATTTCTTAAACTGTTTCGAGAATTGTGACAGTGTAAAGAACTTAAGAAATGATTAAATGTAAAAAATTACGCGACAATAGAGAACCTCTTTACCGTCGGAAAGTCAGTTCAAAATACGAATTCCTATCTAATATCTCCCGCCTAACTACAGAGAGCGACGCGCCGGTGTCAATTAACCAGCTTCTAGATTCATTGTGTAAGTTTAAACAAAGAGAATTAATATTTTGGGTTATAAAAAGTTCATGCCCGAAAAAACCAGTCACTATTATTTTCGTTCGTTTCATGACTTTCAGTATTAGTATTACTGTTATTTATCTCGGCAAGGTTAACTTGATTTTGCCGTGTATGGCCACGAAACCCGGTGTGGCCACGAAATCTAGTAGAACTACGTCCACGGAAATTATAATTAGTAGTACGCCTACTTGTACCACGACTATTGTTTGTAACATGAGCAGGTACATGTCTAGAAAAAATATTTCGCGGATTATTATGATAACGCGCTGGTTGGAAACTATTTCCAGAAAAGTTTGACCTACCTCTATGATGGCGATAGTTCATCATCACCCGTTCTTCACCGCCGCTGGAGAGGTTCTCATCGATTGCGCCTTGAATCGCATCCTTCAAGGTGTTATAATCCCTCGCTGCAATAATTGTACTAAGACGAGTGTTTCGCAAGCCATCGGAAAATCTCTTTATAGCAATACGCTCATTTATTGGCCTCAAGATTTCATATGAAGTAGAATTTCCATTGGTTTGAGAAATAGTCAGATCAACAAATAATTGTTCAATTTGCTTACCATACTCCTCAATAGGCAAGTTGTCCTGTCGAATACGCTGCAACTGCGACTGTATAGCGGTATCAGACTTTTTAGGCAATAAAATATTTCGCATATCCTTCAAAAGATCTGAAATAGATGAATAGTTAGAAGACATACGCAACTTGGCACTTTCGGACAACCTAGATTTTAACACGAATTTAATTAACTGCGTCTTGCTGTCGTCATTAATCATAGAATCATACATTTCAATATTTGAAATTAATTGTTTGGTTACATTCTCTTCACCCGTCATAACCGGTAATAAAGAAATTGCAGTTTTTAATTCGAATTTTTCCATGGTGCTTGTCGTACTATACGGTCTGTCTGTGCTATGAGAACAAAGTTCGCTTATCTTAGAATATATAGAATTAATATTATTACATAAGACCTGAAATACTTGAACATCTGAATCTTTCAACTCATTATTTTTAATTTGATTTTTAATATGATAACTTAATGAATAAAATTTATTGTATAGACATTGCGCTTCATTAAACTTATTACCTTGAATAACAGGAGTCCTCCTACTTGGACCTAATTTTGTTAGATACTCTTTAATATACTTTAATTGTTCAAATATTTCTTTAATATCACTTGCCATAACATGATAGAACAACAGAAAAAAAAATAGTTTTAATAGAATAAAGTTACCAAATAGATAGCATAATATACGTAGGTATACCTAATATAGCCGCATGACACTTGTTATGCACTTCTCACATCACACTCCTTCACTACTCACAAGCTTAGACGGCTGTGGTCGGAAGAGAAGCAGGCTCTCGTTGCTGTCGGCGTAGCAGGCTGATGGTTCGCCTCAGCTCGTGGGACTCAATAGTTCGCCGCATCCACTTTCCTTGGCATTTCCGATAATACCGGGCTAGTACAATTACAGCACCAGCAATCAGGATGGCACAGATGACTATTAACACATACGTGGTTGAGCTGGCATGCCGCAGGAGCTGCTCAGAGGACGCTGAATTGCCGGCTCCGTTTTGTGCGATTATCACCTCCTGTTCCTTAGATTTTTGATTACCCATCTTTAATTATTTCCAAAGGGCGTTTTACACAAAGAAGATGCACAACTACTTCAAACAATGTCCCAATTAATAGTTCCATTATGAGATACTTAAAACTTTCCGCTCGATGACTACATATTTGAAACCCGATCGCGCGCGCGTTCACTGGCCTGGGTCGCCATATAGGGTACGGCTCAGGAGTGAAATAAGACAACCGATCGGATCCAATGATGATTTATTACTCTCTAAATAATATACTTTACATGCCTTATATATTATATGTCACACGCCCCAACAAAATGAAAAAAAAAAAATCAAATTGTAATTTAGAATTTTTTTTTTTTGTTTGTTAATTAAGTAATATACAATTTTGTCCTATTTTTATGTATAATTTCTTCTTTATTGTTACGCAAAATTTTAACATTAGGTTCTAAATCTTCTATTACTTTATAAGGTCCAGAATACACATCGCTAAATCTATTTCCAATTTCATTTCTTATTAACAACATATCATTTTTTTTGTACATAATCGGTTTCAAATATTTATCAAATTTACATTTTCTTATACCTTTAGATTTAATTAAATTTTGTCTCGCTTCACTTTGCGCTTTTTGTAACCTGAATCTTAATTCACAAGAATAATTTTCAATATTGTATAACGGTTCAACAGCAGTACAATTTTGTAAATTCGATGGTATGTTACAACGTTTACCGAACACTAATTCGTACGGTGTATAATTAGTTGATGAATGCACAGAAGTATTGTACGAGAAACACCAATATGGAATCCAATAACTCCAATTTCTAGAATTATTATCGGTTTGAATTCTTAAAAATGCATTTAAAGATTTATGAGAATTTTCTAGCGCGCCTATTGACTCATGATGATAGGCACAAGACACAGTTTGCTTTATATTTAATAGCTTACATACCTCTGACATGGTGCTAGAGATGAACTCAGTTCCTCGGTCGGTCGCTATTTCCCGGGGAATGCCGTACCTGAGAACGAAATTGTCAACGAAGGCTCGTGCTACACTTACGCTATCCTTACTGACTAACGGATACGCTTCTACATATTTAGTTAACTCACACTGGAGAGTGAGGATATAAGTATAATTATAATAATCCTTATCTAAGGGCCCAACTACATCTAAGAAAACCTTATCAAAAGCCGACTGCGCAGTGGTAGTTATTACCATCGGCTGCTTAGTATGCAACGAATGCTTTTGTTTTTGGCATTTGTTACATTTTCTTACAAATGACGTCACGTCGTCAGTCATATTTGACCAGAAGTAATATTTCTTAATATTACTGAGCATACGTCGTATCCCTGCATGTCCACTACTAGGCAACATGTGAAAATCATTAAGAATGACTTTTTTGTCATCATCGTTATCTATTCTAATAATATTTCTCAAAATATAAATCCGAGGACCGGTCTGGTTCTTGTAATACTTGTGAAGCCATTTTATAAATTTCTTGTTTTCTTCACATTTTATAATATAAATCTCATTTACCGATATATCTTTACAAATAGAATCCAAATCTCTCACGAAAGCGTCTCGCGTCAAACATGATCGAGAAAATGGGTCTATAAAAATTTTCTTTTTTGACGGAATATAAATAAAATCATGAAATCGCTTATAAGGAACTTTTTTATTTATTTTACATTGAGAAATAATTAATTCAATGCAATTCCTCGGTTTTTCAAGTATCTCAACGACATTCGGTTGATCAGACCGAACATCATCATTCCTGTTGACTGAGGAATCACCTGAATTATTATTCTCCTTCCTCACCATTCGTCGCGTCATAACATTAAGAACATGTTGACTCATACTTTTCAATTCATCCGACGTTATAAGAATACGAGACAATGCGTCTGCAGCTACATTACTCGTACCTTTAACATACTCTATTACGTAATCGTATTCATCTAAGGTTAACCGAAATTTTAATAATCTACTCGATGGATTGCTGATACTAAACAGATAGATTAAAGGCTTATGATCCGTTTTAATAACGAATTTTTTACCAAACAAATACGGTCGGAAATATTTAACAGACCAGACAATAGCCAAAAGTTCTTTCTCTATAGTCGGATAATTTAATTCTGATTTATTCAAGGAACGGCTCGCATATGCAACTGGCAAGTCATTTTTATTGCAAAGAACAGAGCCTATAGCCGAACCCGAAGCATCAGTATGCAAAATAAATTCATTTTCATTGTCGAAATTTGGATATTGCAAAATAGGTGGGTTAACCAGCGATTGCTTAAGAGTATTAAATGAGTTTTGACACTCTGAGGTCCACTCAAACTTAGAATATTTTCTACACAGTTTGTTCAACGGTATTGTAATTTCAGCAAATTGGGGAATAAATTTACGGTAGTAGTTTGCGAATGCAACAAAGCGTTTAACTTCATCAGCATTCGTCGGCGTTGGATAGCATTGAATTACTCGTGTCTTTTCAGGATCAGGCAAAACACCTTTTTCTGATACTACGTGACCCAAATAGAGTAATTGTTTAGTTAAAAATTTACATTTTTCCGGATTAATTTTTAAATTTACACGTCTTAGCCTCTCAAAAATGTCAATTAAATTTTTATTGTGTAATTCAAGAGTCCTACCAAAACAAATTAAGTCATCTAGATAAATAAGACACTTCTCATAGTGCAAGCCAGACATAGCGACTGTCATGAGTCGACTGAAAGCACTAGGGCTGGTTTTCAGACCCATAGGCAATCGTTTCATCTGGTACTGCTTGTTGGTCGTGAAAGCTGTATATTTTCGACTTTCCGGATTCAATTCCAGCTGAAAATAACCTTGACTGAGGTCTAGATGTGTGAAATAAACTGAACCTGATAAAGAATCGAGTATTTCAGTGATGTTAGGTAACGGAAACTTGTCGTCCTGAAGTCTACCGTTTAGCTTCCTGTAATCAACCACAACTCTCCATCTTTTCCTTCCACTACTATCACACTTCTTCGGGACGAGCAACACTGGACTCGACCATTCGCTCTTACTCTCTTCTATAATATCATTATCTAACATTTCACTTATTTGTCTATCAATCTCAACTTTTTGACTTGCTGGCAGTCTATAAGGTTTTGTATACACCGGAGTGACGTTTTCTTTTAATTGAATAGACTGTTGATACAAGTTGGTAACGCCTAACTTATCGCCTGGTAGTAAAAATACATCAGAATATTTCGCGCATATGTTTTCGATAGAAATCTGTTCTTCTTTATTTAGATGTTTAAAGTCGAACATTGAGAATAATTTTTTCACACGATCCGCATTCATACATTTCACACTTCCAAACGAACACAACATGTACTCATCCGAACTGACTACATCTGGTGTAAAGTAACTTAATTTAACTGGGGCTCTTTAAAATAGGTGCAAATAGAGTTCTCTTTCAAAGCCAACAATGCGTTGGCGACTCCTCTGGTATTGCAAATATCCATAGGCGGCGATGACTAAAAATAACATTTTGTTATTCTGAGTAACTGCGATAGTACCATAGAAATTTTAAGTTTTTTATAGTTATATCTCTTGTACTGAACTCTTTAGATGGTATTCTTATGTTGTTAGCTGTCGTTAATATCAATATATCCGATTTCATCTATACTATAAATAAAAATCGAGAGACACTCATATTTGGATTGTCGATAAGCCATCGATATTAGATTATCGCCAACAACACTATCTCAGACGTGAGTTGACTTGACTGATTTGACTGATCAGTTGAGTAACTGTAAATCAATTCAGTTGAATCAGTAAAGATCTTCGGATGTTTCGGCACAGAGTATTTTTGTTTATACTGAAATCTTTGGTTTGTATGATTGGAAAACTAAAATCAAGTTAAATCAGAAAGTATTTATAAAGGGGGACAAAATTGTGCGCGTTAGTGTAAAATAATAGTAATACAAATTGATTGTGGTCTCAATGTATCCAAGTGTATGGATTAAACAGTGCTAAAGTGAGTATGCGATCCCCATGACTGCATTTGAATATGGAACATGAAAAGTATTTTTTTTTTATTTATTCTTTATTGTAAACCTAACGATTACGAAGAGCGAACTTAATGCCTATTGCCGTTCTCCACCATCCTTGGTGATGGTGAAATGTTGCGGTAGATGGCACAAATTAAACAAGAATGTTAAGAAAAGTAATAGAACAAAATTTTTAAATTCCATATTTAAATATAAATACACATATAATCTAATAAATATCCATAAATATATTATATGCCGAAAATTTGCACAGTCGTCATTCTGATAAATCATGAACACGTATTGGATTCTTGAAGGAATGCAAAGTAGGGCTTTTTTATGTCATTGGGTATATTTTTCAAAGAAATTTCACTATAGCTCTACATATTTAATCTATGATTATTTTGTTAGATATTAATTACAATAAGTAAATAGCATGTATTGTTGTCATAACCAATATTGTGAATTAAATAATTATGTATGAGAAAACAATGTAAGTACAAAATTAAAAAGGCGCTCTTTATTTTTTTCTCTAATTTATATATTTACTATTTGACCTGACAGACATTGTCCTATCTTAATAATAAAAATAATAATCATCTTCAATTCAGAACCAAAATTCCACATTCAAATTACATTGATATAATATAATTTAATTTAATGTG
>DWPH01000194.1:0-10238 GCA_018251535.1 Autochton itylus | reverse complement strand
CAACCGTTTTGTATTTACACGAACGTAAATGAAGAAGCAAACCGCGTCGCGATCGGTACTGCCTCGCACAATGCGGGATATCAATTGTTCTCTTATTATTCTTAGTAGTTAAGATTCAAAAAGTGCCCCATGATCATTTTGACTTCTCATAGATGAGTGGCTATAGTCGTAGCAATAAAGCGAAGTGATCGTGTTATATTTGATATTGCATGTCATTTTCTTTAAATTTAGTTGTCGATTTCGATTTACCAATTTGTATTCAAATAAATACTACAAACACGTTATAGTTTCTCGATCAACGAAGTCATCGTAATAATCTCATCGGTTAAGATACGAAAAGTAACCACACCAGTAAAAGGTTATAGACATAGGAATAAGATGAAATATATTTTTGTACGTTACGTCCTGAATATTGTTTTTGTCGATAAATGTTAGTTCAGACTTAAGTACTTGAACTTTCCACAATTGAAGTTCAACATATTTATAAGATCCTCGGCGTTCTGGATCGGTTTCTATTAGTAAATATTGATTCGAATTGGAAAAAGAAACCATTCAGATTCATGCTGATATCGGTAGAGATAAGACGAGATTATCATGTCATGCTCGGTGTTAAATTGTGTTTTCTGTGGATCGTTTTGGGTTTCTTGAACAGCGAATTCGTGTTAAAATATTTTTGCAGGACCACCTGTGTCCTCGCGTTATTGTCACTGGTTAAGATACAATTTAACCACACGGATGTAAGATTGCAGCCGTAGCATTAGTGTGAAATATTCAGAGTTATTTCGCTTTGCTTGTATCGGTCTATGGATTTCGAAAAGCGATTTCGTGCTTAATTATGTTTGCAGGATTATCGAGGTCCTCGCATTATTCTCATCGGTTGAGACGCGAAAAGTAACCGCGGGTATACATGGTTATTGTCTATAGTCAAAACATTGGTGTAACAACCAAGTTTTGAACGTTCGCGTTTCCCGTGTTGTTCTTGTAGATCTATGTTATTCCGATTTAAATACTCGTACTTTCCATATTTGATGTTCAACTGACTTGCGATCAGCGTTTTAATAGGAAAATTAACCATACATACGTATGTCGTTAGCAGTAGGTAAGGAGAGATTTGTGTGATGTAGTTTTTAATATACCTTTGTATCGAATTTGTGAAGCGCGATGCGTTCCAGCAAGACAAACATTCGAAAATCTAATTCCTGTAGACGTCAGCAGTTGCATATTATTCATGCGGCTTTAGATTCTAAAGGGACCGTTCGGATTCTAATGATAGCCGCAGAAACAGCATACACGTGTAAACACAATGTTGATTTCCGATTTCTGTATATCTTTCTAGCGATTTGAAAAACGTGCGTGTTTGAATATATTCGTGGATATATGAGTTGTTCTTATTATTTTTAGTGATTAAGATTCGAAAAGTGCACTGCAAGAAGATTATGACTTTGCACGGATGCATGGTTATAGCCGTAGCAATACGCAAAATATTCGATGTTGCATCTCGCTTTATGCATATCGATCGATCGATATCGAATAGCGAATTCGTATTTTAAATATAGGAAATTGGTCACCCGTACTATGATTAACTCTTTCCTCCTCCTCCTTGTGCTGTGTGTTCCTCTTTGTGCTGTGTTCCATCCGAAAAATAAAAGGGGGGAGAAAAGAAACATGCTATTTTTGCAAAACATGTGAGACAAAACCTTCGCTTCATCCTGGGATTTGTTTCGAAAAATACCATACCAAAAGGGATTATAAAGATTAAAATTAAGAATTATAATATAGTATCATGTAATTACTCATAAAATAAAGTTTATTAAATAAGAAAAAATCGTTTTTTTTTACAAAATACAAAAAAAACACTAAAAGTTAAAAAACGTAATTTTAGCATGGAGCTGGTGGAATAAAAACAAAAACAGCCTTGGAGTGGAAAGGGTTAATATAAAAAATTGTAAAGAATTATGTTTACCATGTTTCCCTCGTATAATATCGAGATAGGTACATAAATTAGGATGTTCTATTGTCAATAATCTCTGGGCGCTGCCCAGAATAGTAATAGAACTCGGCGTTAGTGGCAAACCGTTGCTGCCACAGGTCTCTCCTGGATGGTTCTTTGCAAAATACGTGCAGGCAGCGAATTTATACGCCTCCTCATTATCTTCGCTCATTTTTACTATATACCTCAGAATCTATACACAAAAGCAGATCGGTCCCTGTAGTAGATACACTTACAAGTCTAATTCAATATTGTTATTTTCTAAACAATTGTTCGTAAATCTTGTTTTAATATTACAAATTACAATTGAAAATTAACAACAATATATTAGTATTTATCTATGATTAGCAGACTAAAATGTCAAAATGACAAATTCATACCTCTGTCACTGTTGACATTGTTCACAGATTAGTTCGTGTCGACATACAGACGTAATTGACGGAAAACATCACTCTATCTATGGATTGTTAAATATAATAAATAAACATTTTTACGACTGTAATGAATGATTATTAGGCGATATTTTTGTTTTTTTTCGGCTTGATGACTACAGAAGTGATTTTTAAAGTGTGGATCGCCTCCTGACGGTTGTTAAGCCCCCATAAAAAGCCTAAAAGACAGTACAAATAGAGAATTTGTTAAATATAGGTAACGTAATATATACAAAATATATAAGGTTTATTAACCAATATTTAAGATAAAGTAAATATAATTTAAATACGGGTTTCTTATTTGTACCTAAATAAAATACAAGTTAAAAGAAATGGAGGAGAGTAATTACAAAATATATTTACTGCAATGTTCGTGCTATGAAAAAGGTTAAAAAAAATGGTCCAAAAACACTTTAATGACAATTTATTTGCACTCATCAAGTTTGGCAAATCCACTTGTAATTTTTGAATATTGAAATAAAGATAAACATTTTACTACAAATAGTTGATCAAAATTATAGTTATTAGCAAATTTGATTTGATTATTCGTTCAAAAATCGGATTATCCACAATACTATAAATTAATTCAACCGTTAACCTATCTCTAATATTTTTAGGTATTATTATTTATCTGTGCCCTTAAGCTCTCTCTCCTTTTTTCTTGATAATTTTTGCTTGTCAGTGATGTATAAAGTATTTCTATAAATTCTATTTTGTCGTATGAAAAGTATTTACAGTGATTAGTGAATTATTGTAATTTATTAGGATTTACGTAATCGTTTAAATTTCATTTGCTCAAGGTAAAATTGATGTTAAATAGTCATTTTGATAACAGTGGAGTCAAAATGGCCTGCATTGAAATACCAGTAGCACCAACGAATGGTGATTCTGAAATGGAAGAAGGTGAAATAGTGGATGAAGTGGATGAATTGTCCGACATATCATCTGAGGAGGAGTTTTTGCTTCGACAACGCTTGCAAGTTCTAGAAAACTACAATAATGTCCTTGAGCGCAAACAGGCCAAGAGGACATCGAATGGGCCGATTGGAACGAATATTGGTGAGTTTGGATGTGGTTTGAAGTTGTGATATTCGCCAATGTTATTGCAGTTAAGCGAAGATGTAAAAAGTTGGACACGTGAATGTTTACATACATTCAAATAACACGAACTTACAGTACGGTTAGTTGGGTAAGATTGGTACTGCTTTAAAACCGTATGTACGAAATTCTAGGCGAATTGAACATTGTCGTCAACCCATTACTATGTAAGGGTGCATGTGTGGTAGTGATGGTGTTCTCCTCTCAGAAAGAGGTTTAGGCCTTAATTCCTACCGCACTAGCTGATTGCAAATAGACTAGTTAGACCATTTTTTATCTGGCACATCTTGTTCATAGTGTAAAGTATGATGTGATGTATTAAAAACATGTCAATTATGTGGTCCTAGTCAAGAGCTGATCTTATTCTCACCTATAACTTATTACCTTAACAACCCGAGGTAATTGGGATAAGATCAGCGACCAATAACTCAAACACATTTTTTGTATTACCTTGGACTAACAAGACAATAATTTTTGTGTTTGCAAAAAACAAGTTTTACCTACTTACTGCTACTCAATCTGTTTTGATAATTTTCGTATTTCTAGGTGCTTGGGTATTTACGAAAACACTACAAAGTAATGTTGCTTTTTGAAATTCTTGAAAGAAATAGTCTTAAAACTTATTATATGACACACTTGTCTGAACCAATTGGTGTTTGCTTGAAGGTATGAAGCAAAGCAAATCTGAGTGCTGTTTAAGCCTATCGGAATGTCATCGAGTCAATTGGAGGATTTTTTTCTATGAAATGCTATTACATAATAGGATTTTAGAGCGTTTGTATAAATATCACATAAAGTTGTTTATCTTGAATATTCATTTTCAAGGTAGACCCTTTTGTGGTTCGACTTTGAAGGCACTATTGTCACAGCTGTTTCTGCCTTGACAATATTGTTGTCAAGTGCTGTTGTATTTTAGTTTGAAGGGTATGAATGGAAGCTTGCTGATTTGAGGTGTTCAAACTCTTCCTTAGGGGTAACAACGTGTCTGAATCCAGCTAGGATTTAACTTATTTGGGGTTGACTACAGATGTCCTTGAATGGCATTGGTCGCTTATTATTAGGTTGCCTGCATGCTGATTGCTACTTCCATATTATAAAAAAAGTATGTTTAACAATTTCTGTAATAAATATATTTTTAGGTAAAAGATCAAGGAAAGAAGAGGTAGTACTTTGTGATTTATCCGAAATATCTGAGACTGATTTTGACGATAATAATATTCATGTATCACATAATTTTGTAAAAAAAGCTAAACCGGTTAAACCATACAAAAGAAAAAAACAAATTAAGCATCCCGAGACAGTGTTAAAGAAAATTAAAGACTGCAAAAAGAAAACCAAACAAAGTAAGAAAAAAAATGCAAATAAGGTACACATTAAATCTAGTGATGAATCAGATGAAGAATATTTAAATAAAAGAAAAAAGCTAGCAAATGCTGTAACATTAAGAAAAAATAAAAATGATACATCTACATTAAAAGACAGAATCAATAGGATGTTATTTGGACCAAGGAAACCGAGCAATATTATTGAATTAAAACATCCTAATACACTTGCAGACAAACTTGGCATGCCAATAGTTACCATTGAACAGGAAGATGATCATAATATTAATCACATAAAACCAGAAATTGCAATACAAGGTGATATAACTCCTGTTGATTCTTTAAAAACGAATTCAGATGACATAAAATCAGGTGATCTAAAAATTTATGAGAAAAATGTATCACAAGAACCTGATATGATTCCATTGAAACATACAATAAATTTATGTACTGATAATGAAAGTTCTCAGGATGTTGTTGATTCAGTTCAACATGAAAAAGAGGTCAATAGTAAGAAGGTAATAAATGAAAACAGGAGTGGTGGAAGTTCAGATGAAGATTTGGAACTGTTACGGGAATATGCACTTAAGACAAAATCTTCCAAATCAAAAACTGAAACATCTAATGAAATCACCACCACTACTACTATTACTAAAAATAAAGTTTCTATAGCATCTGATGATGAAGACAGTGACACTGCTGAACTGCGATTAATTTGCCTAAAATCAACCTTATTAAAAAAAGCTATTGAAATGAAACGTAAACAGAAACTAAGGAAGCGGTTATCTCAGTCTTCCTGCCTACAAGATGATTTAATTTTAAGCGATAGTGTAAATGTTCATTCAGAAAATAATACTGATATAGAATCTGTTGATATGGATATTGGATCAGATGGAGAAGAGAAAGCAAAAGAAAATTCAGGTACCATAAAGTTGGATTCTAAAGTAACTGATAAAACAAGTCAGGATGGGAATCATCAGGAAGATGAATTAGATGAAGATGAAGACTTGTTGCGTGCTAAATTATTAACATCTTTAAGCAAGAATTTACCAAACCTTGTGAACCTAACATTGTTCACTCCAGCAAATGAAGATGTAAAAAGTAACAAAAAGGGTAATGATAAAAATATTCCACTTTCTGTACCTGAAGAAAAGAAATTCATAATTAAACTTGGTGAATCAGATTCGGAAGGTGAACACGAGGCAACTAAGAATCTCACAAAAATGCATATGAAATTAGCCGAGCATTATCAAGATTTTCAGTCAAAATTAGATACTCTACTTAAGTCAACACGTATGGAATTTGAGAAAGACACAGTACCAGATGTTATGCAGAAACCTATAATCCAAAAACCTGCAGAAAAGTTTGTACCTAAGGTAAGAAAGATCTGTAAACAATTTTGCATGATGTTAAAAGTATAAGAATGAATTAAGAAAACATTATGACAGAGATTATAAATTTTTAGGCAATGAATCATTTACCTAAATCAGAACAAATTGAGTACAAAAACTTAGTCAAGAGAATGGCGGAGTTAGAAAAAATAAAGCAGGCTCGAAACTCATTAATATCTTCACCACATAAACCACCTCTTAAAGAAACTTTAAAGCCTCGAAATGTTTCATTGAATTCTATGAAATCAGCTAATAATATTGAGGAAAAAATAGCTCTGTCGAGGTACGTAAAATTACGCTTCAATAACATTTCCTAAAATGTAATTGTTTTTTTAACTAATTCCACTTATAAAATATACAGGAAGAAAATAGCAGAGGAATCAGCTAAGGTCCTTAAATTAAAAGAAGAAGCAAAGAAGTTATCACAAAAGTATAAAATAGTTGCAACTGAACTTAGAAATATAAGCACTGCCATTAATTTAAATAAAAGGCAACAGAGGGCAGTCCACACCAATTTACAACAAATAAGATTGCAACATCAATTATTATTAAAAGGGTATATTTTTATTATTACATTGTTAGTTCACATTTTAAAAACCTTATTGAATATTCCACTCTCTTTTCAGTTCTACTTATAATATTAACTCTATAAACCCATCAAATAAAGTAACTTTATCGAATAAAATACAAAAAGAAAACAATCCAACACCAGAAGAGACTACTTATACGAATTTGTTAAAATCTGTCAAAGTTAGTTTTGTAAATGATGCTAACAAAAATGTATCTGCTGTAGAATCTCGTTTATCAGTTCAGTTAGACGTTGCTAATAACAAGAAGACTATTAAATTACCCAAGAGTCCTCCAAAAGGTAGAACAGTTGACATAGTGCCGAACACAGAATTGAAAATATCGACTAAGAAAAGCGAAAGAGACGTAGATGTAAGTCATCCGTTAGTCGAAAAGGGAGGAGGGTTATGTACCGAAGCACATATGAACACACTAACAAATGGAGAACACAATAACAATCAAACCAGTGTAGATGATTATAAATCTCCCCTTGAAGCTTTCGGAAATACGACGTAAGTTATTCTTGTAAAACGACGTATACTTGTAAGTTGCAATTTTGCTGGATTCTAGTTATTAGAATTTTATTTTGATATATCATCAGCTCTTGTCTTTTTAATAATAGACGTCTCGTTGTGCTTTGCAGCCAATGTTTTAATGTAATCATTAACTGATATTGCTTCTAGCTCAATTAATGGTATGTTTATCTGATGATATGATATTGATACTTAGCCAAAGTATGTACGATACGAAGAAAATCGTGGACGGCATGCGTACGGACATCGCCGCAGCGTGTTGCGATGTGAGTATGCAGCAAAACTGTCCACACCTCTCCATAAATGTGTGTAATAGTGTAAAACAAATGTTTTTCAGCTGGGAGGAAGATCCAAATGCATTCCTCTGTCCATACGAAGTTGGCGGTAGCTGCAGGGATCCCGATTGCAAATATCTCCATCCTAAAATCCCATCCCATTTATAACACGATACAAAAAGACTCAGACGCAGACATTACACAAATGCCGCAAATTTTACTCAATACATTCATTATCCTTAGATATCCATAGATTCCGTATGTCCATGTTATGTCCCTGCGTCAGTCAGACGAGGAGAGTCGGCGACTATGTGTAAAGTATTTATGTAGATTTTATAATATCAATTTTGGTGAACGTCGTGCATGCTTTTTCCGCTGAATGTATGTCAAATATTTATTGTATTTAATTAACTGTTACTTAATTGGGTTAAATAAAAGCTTTAAGAAATAAATTAATTTGCGTAATTTTATTTCGTAATAAAAATGTTCATCATAATTTTAAAAATCACTAAATTAAAAACAAAAGCTCGCTAGCGATGATACACACTCAGACGTGTTTCTTGGACTTTGCTTGAATGTTGAAACTCGTTACACTTAACGTTTGAAAACAACACTCGTGTAAATTAAGTGAATGAACCATTCTTACTCTGGCTTTGTTCATTGAAATCATCAAGTGGAATAGTAGTTATGCCTTTTTCTGAAAAGCAAAAGCGCTGAGCTTCGATTGTTTTGGAGCGCTCGTCACCGGCGATTCGTTTACATCATCCTCCAACTTTCGCTTTTGACCGTTTTCAGAGTTTGAACCATTTTTACTTTGAATGTTTTTGAAGGTTCTCACGCAATGACGCGTGAGTTCTGACGGCGTTAGTTCAGGGTTTTGGAGTTCTAAAGCAGCTTTATTCCGAGAGAACCAATCGACGAATGTTTCGCCATCGAGTGGTTTCAGTGGCTGAAAATATAATTGATTTTTTTCTATAATAAATTAAGAATGAATAGTATAATTAAATTACACTATAACACTACAACATTACATTAATTAAACAATTATTAACGCACTCACCAAACAAACGCTTACATACATGCACAGATACATTCATACGCGCAAATGCACATACACACCACACACAAACACGCATACATATAAACAAACGCACGTTGTTTACGTTGTTATTTGTTTTACCACCTGGTAAGTAATCGATTAAAAACTTACGTCATTATTCTCCGATACATCCGTTGCTGTTGAGTGTACTTCAACCAGCGCTCTGTCGGTTAACGTTAGTGGACTCTGAACACTCTTCGATGTATCTTGTTGCTTTTTAAACGGATTTCGGGCACCCCCGGGCGAAGATTTTATTGGCTAAAGAAATAAAATTGACATATAACTTATTTAATCCACAAGAAAATATTATTCAAACAGATAATATTAATTACGATCCAATGCTATAAAAATATGGTTAAAGATATGGAAAATCTTTCGATATTCCGATCGTGAACCATTAACAGTTATAGTTAAACATAACACATCAGAACAGATGGATGGAAGAGTGCTACTGTCACCCTAATGTTACACATATTGATGACAGCAGTAGAGCTGCCACATATCCCTTAAATTCAATATATTAGTTTTCTCGTACAACATGTTTAGGTATATTCTAGAATTCAGACATTCTACATACTACAATATGGCTACCTAAACTCAATAAACGACTTAAAGACTCACCACAGGTTTAATCGGTGCAACCTCTGGTTTTTTTGCAGTTTTCTGCGGAATTATGAGACTTGCATTGAGGTCGTGATCAGTGCTCGTGACGTCATAAGTCTCTTGTGAGTCGAGTTGGTGGAAGTGTGTCTGCGGCTCGATGGTTTCGGCTTCGGCCTGCCAGGCCTCTGCGAGGGAGACCAACTTGTCCGCGAGGTGTACGCGACCCAGACGGGATGCGTACTTGGCCGCTAGCGGGACCAGGCGAGAGTCCTTCAGCAACTCCATCAACTCTAGCGCTCGTTGTTCTATTTCACTCCTACAGGCCAACTGTGGGTGTATAGAAAAATATGAGGTTCACAAAAGGGTATGTACCACAATATATGATGGACAAGAATATCTACATACGATAATAATAATTTATCATTTGGCACAATGAAATTTTCAAAAGACTAAAGAGCGGAAGACGAAGAAAGAATGAGAAAGCGAGAAAACAATAAAGAAAGCCATTACAATGCTAAATGCTATAGAAATTCACGTTAAATACAGTCACAATAAACACAATATAGATATAGTTTTTAAACAGTTCGTTTTTAAATAGTTTTTAAACTGTAATTTTAAATATACAAATTTATTTACCGCAAACAACTTGAGCGAAGTCTCTCGAGCGATTTTCACATCTACATCGGCAGTAGTATGCGCCCAGCGCACCAACTGTTCTTCATATTGTGTTTTTTCGGAATCCAATTCACAAAGTGGTATCTAAACAATGTATTTCAAAAAACAATCTAAATATAGCTGTTAGAGGTGTTCTTAATATTCATTTGAAGTATAATGCAAATGGGTTCCAACTTGATTGTCCCTGTAGTTCCGGGACAAAAAGAATAGGGCTACGGTATCCCCTGCCTGTCGTAAAAGGCGACTAAAAGGGG
>DWPH01000193.1:0-10253 GCA_018251535.1 Autochton itylus | reverse complement strand
AACAGCAACTTGCTCATTTGCTTTACTTAACAGTTTTAGTTCTCACGTAATTTTTAAATATACATATATGTATAAAAATGGATCCCTATTTCCTTGGCCTTACTATAGCTTGAGAACGATTTTACTGATTTACGCCATCTGTTTATAAGTTTCCTTATACTTTGCAGAAGGTTCTTATAGAAAAAAAATGAAATAACATTTTTTTATTTATAAAATTCGAATTTATTATTCATAGTTAAGATAGGACAACTTCTGTCGGTTAAGCTCGTTTATGATAAAAAAAATCGTACAATATAAAATATAATTGTCTAAATAAATTTTCCAAAACCTATATTTTAAAAAATACATTTACTGTGATGTTATAATAATTAACCATTTAATTATTATCGTATTTTCGCGATCCAGAGGACCACATTTTCAAATTCAGAGCCTGGAATGTATCAATGGCTTGAGGTATTTCTCGAAGCTCTGGTTGACGGGTTCTTTATTCAGAGGACTCTTCATGGCCTCTTCCATCAGCCTCTCGTACACACGGCCGTCGTACGCGCCCAGGGTAGAACTGAGAATCTACCAAAAATAGAAAAGGTCAGTCAAATAATTTTTCTCCACACCGATATCAGAAATTAATTATCGCTTGCTATATCGGCGAAGGAAAACATCGTGAGGAAACCTGCACACCTGAAAGTTCTTATAAGTTGTGTGAAGTGTACCAATTTGTACTTGGCCAGCGCGATGGACTATGGCCTAAACCATTCTCACTCTGAAAGGAGACATGTGCCCAACAGTGGGACAGTAATAGTTTGACGACGATACCAATATTACTTTAAAAAGGCGATTGTTGATTGAAAAGAGTATTAAAGGAATCACTTATGCAAATTGCCATAAGAATTGAATGGCTCAACGGAGGGATTATGACTAAGTGTTTTTGCCTTAACATAGATCTGCACTCCTTACAGCTGTACCTACTTCATTTTGAATAGTATGTTTTGTTTTATAATATTGAAATAGCAAACATGCATGCAGTCTACCTAATGCTAAGTGACCACTACCGCCCGAACATCTTAATCGACCCCAGATAAGAGTAGAACCTCACCTAAGGTCTGTCACCGACGTGACTACCCCAGGAGACTAAATTGGCTCGCCTCCAATAAGTATGTCTGTATTATTATGGCAAGTATATTTAGAAAGAGCCTTCCAACTTAATCATCTAAGATAGCAACGAATCTATCTGGATTAACACATTCCATCCGCAACCATACCCCCATTATTTTTTCCTTTGTTATTCTATCAATTATGATTACGCTCTTGAAAATCGATTCAAAATCGATCGCTTAACATCGATTCAATTATTCTTAATATAGACAACCAAAAAGGTTTATCTTATTTAGAATGACGTGAAATAAAATTATCTTAGAACGAATTACCTCATCCCTAACATCAAAGGCATCCACCAGTCCGACGGCGTTGGGTCTGATGAGCGCCAGCAACTCTTCATATCTCTGCTGCAGTTTCATGACGTCTTCTTTACATATGTTTGTATACTGGAACAGATTTTTACCCTTTTAATTTACAATTGCCTTTTAACAGTGGTAAAAGTCTCAAAAAATAACATAAAGTACTCCTGGTTAATACTCATTTATTAGTTCATTATATTCTCGCATACCACCAAATACGCCTATTTTTCCTTGTGTAAAACAGCTGTTTGATACGTAATTAGCATAAATTGTTTACTACTTTAAGTACAATTTAAAAATCCTTACCATTAACATGTCCCCTCGTTTCTCGAGCACCCAGAAGACTAAATACAACTCCGCCATTTGGAGCAAGACAAGCGCCAAATTTTTCGACACAGTGGAAGAAATACTTTGAGTTTGTTTCCAGTACATCTCACATAATACCACACGAGCGTGTGCCTGTAATAATAATCAGAGTTGATAAAACTCGGGTGACTGCGGCGTCCTACTTCCGCCTTATGAAGCCGGTCTTTATTAGCACCGACACAGTGGTTGTTGTAGGAGGTGACTAAGGTAAAAAATGCAGGAGATGGCCAGCAACATGCATAACATCAACATCCACTACGACCACCAGGTGTAGTGCGTATAGGTCTTCCCTAATGGGGGTTTTGCCATTAGAGAACGCTTTCTTTCCAAAGGGTAGAATCGGTGGGACCGCGGAAGTTTTACCGCCACACCCATTTTGACCGTAAAGCAGTTTATACGTGTCGTTGGACGAGTTTGGATGCCGACAGACTGACACAATAAGTGACCATCTAAGACATAAGGAGTGACACGCATGTGTGAGGTAGAAGCTATGTTCTATATGGAGTTGGTTACAGATATCTATAAGCGACAGGGAACACATACCATCAGGTCGACTGCATTCTTGTTTACTATTTCAATTGTAAAAAGAAAAGCCTAAGCACAACAGTGAACCTCAAAAGACTAATAGATGGATGGATGGGTGACATTTCATTTTTCTGAGTTATTTGTCTAATCTGAGAAAATCGAGCCGCATTCCTCAAAGCCCATTTGCGTTTAAACGTTAAAGCGTTAACATAGAGAGCTAAAAACAAATGTATGTAATCGATCTTATACGGTCACTAATATGCTCTGCAAATTGTGCCGAAATTTCGCAATTTGAAACGGCGCTTGTAGCGAATATCGGGTGTATGATTCAGGGCCCATAGGTAAAAGTTATAAAAAACATATAGAAATATCGGACTAAATATTCTTAGATCTTAGAAATAGTCGAGAATGCTTCACCATTATGGAAATTTAAGGAGCAATAACTATTTCCTTCTAGATATAATAGTAAGAAAAAGTTACTGCTTGTTTGGTAATTTCAATTAAAATATTTAAATTACCTCGCTAGCATACGTAAGTTGTACAGACGCTAAATTCCACGCGTCTTCAAAGTCTTTTCCAGCAATGATTTGTCTTTGGAGGACATCAAAAGCTGCCTTCGTTTTCCTAAAAAAATCGAAAAAAAGTCAATTCAAATATGGTATTAAAAGTATTCAAACTCAGCCTAAAACAATTATTGAAATGTGATCAAACCATTCTAATGAGTGTATACTAATGCCCGATATTAATAAACCCATTATAATAAATGTATGCAATTTGCCTGCGAAATTGGGTATTCAATACATTGGTAATACAAAAACATTGGGTGGATTAATTATTACTTACGAGCGTAATTGAAGACTTTTCACATATGTTACCTCGAGCACATTATAAAGGGTTTTCTTTTATACTCCTCTATTCTCCTTTTTTCTCTACCTTCTTTGAATATTAAATAAGGTTAATAATCTTACCCTGCTGCCACGGCCTTAAATCCATCGATGATTCCCTCTGGTGTATTTTCCCACTTTGGATTGCTATTGTTGAGTACCTGAGCCAGGTATGATACTGTAGGCATCAACGGCTTTCCCTCCAACGCCTGCTTATATGATTTCAAAAGGTATCTGAAAAAATTGTCCTACATTACTAGCTGAATCAAAATCTTAAAAGTTAAGTCTCAGTCTGGAATTTGATTTTAAAAGCCATGATCGTCCTCTATCTGGATGTTATTCGGCTTCTAATGTTAAGAGTTCAATTGTAAGCACTTCTGAGTTCTCTCAATTTTAAATTTTAGAGGAAGAAAAAATCACTTAGTATGGAATTGAGAGTTATTTTCAGAAACGAATAAAATTCACTTATTTTAGCTAAATGTCACTCGGAAATATTGACTCTACTTATTCTACAAAGACCCAACTATAAGACCGTAATGTTTTCATTATGAATAGAAAGATAATATTTACACTTCTTCACCACAACTTAAACGCACCTGGCTGTCTGCAACAACACCACAGTGTATTCCCCCTCATAAGTGATGGTGGCTGTGACAATGCCATACAAGATGGGAAGGAACGAAGACATCATGTAGCCGTGGCCGCCACACGCCATGCGACAGTGCTCCACGCACCTCGCCCCATCATAACTGCACACCGCTTTCAGACAGCAGGCTAAAGCATGGAGCTGCCCGAAATTTTAGTGTTACTTGGAGAAAATGGTACTGGCAAGACGACATTCATCAGAATGTTAGCTGGCAACTTAGAACCTGATGAGGGTAATATATTATTTCATAATTCGCGGTATACTAACATCCTTTAGTAATATAATAACTAATAAATAATTAATTTGTCCAATGTTTGCCTACCAAAGTTCGAAGTTTGCCGATTTTTGCCTAACAAAGTATAAAATTGGAATCTTCGACGTTTGCTGGAAAACATAATTGAGATGAATACAGATTTTAACATTTATCTTACTTAAGCAAATATAACGTATAGGAAAGGTTTATGGGATCCATTTTCTACTTAATAATCTAGAAGAAACCGTAAAATTAAAGTTTTGTCCGTTTTTCGCGTGTTAAAAATATTTAGGAGAGTTTATGAACGTGGTTTTATACGAGTAGTTAAGAGTATCCGAACGCTTAAAAATAATTCGAATGGCAACACCGAACCGCGTAACGTCAAGTTGTGGAATTTGTCAAACAGTCAAACGTCGATGTAAAATTTCGTGAATCGTGATAAGTCAATAAGGAATCGAATTTCTAATCATAATTACGCGTTGTAACTGTATAATTAGCGTCGGAATACGATAAGCGGCGTATTTAGTGTTATTAGTGCTGCGAACAATGTAGATATATCAGTATTGAGGTTATAGGTTATTATCGAAACTTGTGCATTTTGATGATTTCGTGCGGTGTATAGTGTCCTTGTTATGGCTAGGACCGAGCTGTTCGATCTGTTTTTCCATCCGGTATTTCAGAAGTGTCTGAAACATGTCGAATCCTCAATACCCACCGAAGGTTTGCATTTGACATACTTTCGGTATTTTTTTTTAGAATCGTACTCGTTATGTAGATTCTCTTGTCATTTTTAGAAGTATAATGCGCGTGTTGTCGGTTTACTACAAAAAAATCTAAATTTGCAAATTGCAAGAAATCTTTAGCAGTTCATAAACTATGTAATATTTACACAATATTTTATTACTCTTACAGATAATAAATATCAGGACAAAGGTAATATAACGTATAACTCTTTTGAAACTGTCTTTTTATATTAAAACAGATTATTTAACAATACCCCACTAATCGCCTTGTCTCACAACGACCGAGCGCACGATAAGCAATGAGAGAAACATAATTGTATGTATGATAACAAAAAAATCATCATTTGAGCACTGACATAAAAAACGGAATAATTTTTAAGTTTGGAATACTTTAATTTGTCATGATATAATCCAATTCTTTATTTAACAGAATTTGTTTAATCATATCACATTGATACGACGTAGAGACTACTTTGAAATTCCTAACACCAGGTACTAAAGATAGTGATATTTACTAGCAAATCGTTACTCGCTCGCTATTAAACAGGTACCTAAAGTATTTACATTCCACTCTTTAACGGCAGTGACCACTAATATAGAACATTCAGACATGGAATTCTTAAATGAAAAGTCAACATGAATCATACTGTGTTTAAATAAATTGCATATAACGATTAAGAACCGCCATCTATTGGAACTGATTGCTATGTAGCAGATTGCTATGTAGGATTTTTCATCCTACATAGCAATCTGCTACAAAAACATTACATAAATTTAAACCATACCAGTCCGAAATTATTACATAATATTTTATGTACATTGTATCTTACTCTATATATTTTCTTCATATTGTGCTAAATATAAATAGTTAAGGCCAAAACCAAACAATCTTATAATAAAACAACCAATTACTTTAAGCCTAAAATATAATGTGGCAGGTCTCATCATTTATTTATTTATTTATTGACGTGTCGATTTTTCTAAATATTCCAACAGAATTCTAAAACAAATATAAGTACAAAAATGCTTATAACAAGAGTGGACGAGGAATATATTCAGATGGTTCGACAAAACAAAAAAAACAAAATGGAACACAAAGATATTATATGTCAAGATATGTAAACCAACGGGGCACGGAAAATGGCCGAAAAAACAATATATTTTAGTGATTTGCTTCGTCATAAATTATTTATTTCGTCATAAATATTATTTGTGGCGCCAAGTCACAACCAATGCAATAATTCGGACAGACTCCCTATTAACCTGTATTCCTATTATTATCATTCTTATTATTTGGACATAGCCTGATTTAAATGAATAAATAAATAAACAAAAAAAATTAAGGCTTTCATTAAAAAAATCGAGTAAGCGAGAGCTCCTATCCCATACATAATTGTATGGGATAAGCGCTCTCACGCTTAGCTACACCTTAAGTATTATTTTAATTGTTTATTTCTATTTCTATTGTTTGTATTACCCTAAACGCATACACACACATTGTCACAACTAATGCTAAGCTCCTGTAATAAACAGGACATCAAAAAGTCCTTTTCAAATTTATTTGACAACCTGATCTTTGAAACGCTTCGTTTATAATTTAGTATATAGTGTATGAGTATTTACAATAAAAGAAATTAAAAAACAAAATTAATTTCGGCCCAGAAACAGTTATTAAGGATTATAAGAAATCGTGTCTTTCCACTTTATAAATTTTCCACAAAAGAGGACCCTCTGTCAAACTAACCGCATACAACGGCGCTTGAATCATGTGGATCGCTGAACATACCATATAACCACCGTATACGATATAGGCATATCTAGACATACAATAACATTTGAGTGAACTTTAGAGCCAAGGATGGTTTAGTCGGCTTTTCTGAGTGCTCCCCTGGCACGCCACGCCTTTAACAAGTTGTAGGAGAAGTATAGCTGGAAGAAATGTACCTGGGACGCCAGCAGAATGAACGCGTACCATAGCAAACCGTAGGGGTAACCCTGGAAAATACACAAATCCTCAAATATATATAACACCTCTACGTTCGTTTCTAAAGGTATCTTTATAAGATTGAAGTAGTGAGCATGCTGTGCAACTGATGGTCAATGGTCAACGCCACCCATGAATATCCATAAACAACAGATATTTTACTTGAAGCCAATCTCAAATCGGCTTATATCATGAAGAGGGGGAGGTACTACTGTCATACCTGCTTCTAGCATCAAACACTTAATGCGTTTGATTGAAAGAGTGTGGATACCAACTACAAGAGGCGACCATCTTAGCCCATAGGAATGGTAATGTATCTGTGATTGACTTCAGGTAAAACCTCTGATCTGTATGGACTTGGTTACAAATGCCAGTGAACAGCAGTGACCACTTACCACGAAGTGGATTACATGCTGCTTTGCTTTATTTTCTTTATCTTTGCTATTGCTTTTTTTAAGACCACTTTGCACCAACTCACCTGCCACAGATGGATGTCAGGTTCCTCATCCTCATCATCACGCGAGAGGTACCGCCACACGTCCCCGCAGTAATGCAACGCGCAGTACAACAACGGGCCCAGTCCAAGAGCGGACACTCCATACATGTACCGTCGTAACTGTTTCATGTTGTTCCGTTTGATCGCCGACAGCCCCAGGAAGGATAGCAGAAGTGATAAACACCAGATGTACTCCCACCAGAGGGGCTGCAAGAGATGCTTTATTAAAATAGAAACTTATTTTCTTGTATTCTATGATATAGCAAACAAGGATACAACATTAAATTAACAATCTGTACCTGCCTGCTTCAGAAAGAGGGTTATGAATGTATGTGTATATGCTTTGTTATAGAAATTAAAGTAGCAAACTAGCATGCTGTCCACTGGTGCGGTAAGTGGTAACTGCCACCCATGAACTACTGTAACCAACTTCATATAGAAGAGAGGTTCTACCTGAAACCAATCCCAGATGCGTTGCCAATCCTGAGTACAAAGATAGTCGCCTCGTGGTTAAACCAGTCACCATCCACAAATTTCGAACAAAATGCATAAACTGCTTTACGCTAGAAATTGGTGTGGCGGTGGTAATTCCCCAGTTGATGCGTGGTGATTCTACCTTTATATGTAGATTGAGTATGGGTGTGTGCGCGGTTGCGTGCGAGCGTGTATGCATAAGCGCGTGCGTGCACGCGTGCAATCAATCAATCAATCGCATTGATTGATTGATATATGAGATGCCAATTAATATATGAGAGAGCACTTTAAATAATCATACATATACATCTATATCTTTTTTTATGTTTAAAGCTGTTTTTGCGCCATTTTTGAAGAGCCCCATCTCATAGCGCTCCAGAAATAACTCAAGAGGAAGTTCATTACACATCTGGCACGTCCATGGTGAAAACGACCATGCAAATCTAACCATGAAGGAACGCCACGAGTCTAATTGATGGAACCTCAGCCTTCGGTGAGTGGTGCAGTGTAGGAATGGTGACTTAGGCACCAGGTCAAACAGTTCCTTGGATTTCCTTTACTTTGAATAATGATAGTTATTAACCATAAAATAGTAGATACTAACCTGTGGTATCTGCAACTCCTCAATCTCCAGTATGAATATGTCCAGTTTGTCCAGGATATCCGCGGAGAGCTTAGCCAGCATGACCAGGAATAACACATGGTGGAAGAACACACAGTACTTGAGCCTGGAATTGTTCAGTGCACTGGAATATATAACAAAGAAATGGTTAGTTAAAATTAAAAATACACACATAACAATTTGAATGTGAATGAAAATGAGTGAAGTGAATTTTTATTTTTATTATTTTTTACAGAAATATCAAGTACCAAATGATCATGCAGTTCACCTGAAAGTAAACGGTCACTGTTGCAATATGACATGTATCTTTTTCGAATCAATATAAGTGCTAACTACTACTGATGATACCAGTGGTGGACATACCAACAGGTTAAGTTGGCTGCAGCCTAGGATGGCAGATTTTAGGGATGACAATATTTGGTGGCAAATATCTATGATATTGCAAATTCATCTTGATAAGCATGTTTTGTCGCTATAAATTAATTTACGCAATAAAATTTAATTTACGCAATAAAATTTCTTCCTACACTTAGAAATATCCCTCACACAATGAATTAAATATTAGAAAAAGATCTTCTTTTCTTGTCAATATCTGTGAATACATATCTGGGGCATTGCTAGTAATAACACACTGACATGTAATAATTGGCAACCATTTATTTACCAATATGTCAGTACCTGGTGCACCAAGCGGTAGATACTAGAGTATTTGCTAACATTTCTGCTTTCCAACATTTCACCAGTCTTGGTCAGTGACACATAAAAAGGAACACATGAGAATCATGTTATCATTACCACATAATACAACAGCCATCCTGTGTGTGGTCCATCTTGTGTGAAATCCCATAAGAGACACTTCGACACCCATCGGAAAGGAACATTTTCACCAAATTTGGTACTTCATAAATTATGGCTTCCATTATAATTCTGATTTACACTTATAGCACTATGGAATATTGAAAATAGTTAAGAACAATAAAAACGATTAACCTTAGAGTGGTGAACAGATACAAAAAAATAAGTTTGTATGTACTGGACACTTTTATTGTAAGTATAATAGTGGTAAAATCGTTTTTTTTACGAATGAAAGGAAACTGTGTCACTATAAATTGCCCTCGTTCAAATAAACGGCGGGAAATCTATTCCCTATCAATTGCTTTCGTCTAAAAATAATTTGACGGAACTTGACGAAATAATGTCGTCTGTCACACGCCCAGGAACCGCGGCACCCTTTACCCAACCTATAAGAATAAAAATACTCCTCTAACTCACCTTAACTGATACTGAATAGCTATTTTCTCTCTGTGCTCGAAGTCAGCTCCGTTCGTCCCCGTCACCATAATACCACCTCTTGAAGCCATTTTATAAATAAAGATCTATTAAAAAACTAAAGCTAAAGAGTCTTCGTGTCTTTCGAAAATCACTCGAGTCGTCATTCAGTTAAAACCCTGTTTACAATCCACTATTTTCAATCAATCCATTATTACACATCACATCTGCCAAACGTAATTGAATCGAGCTGGCGAATAAAATACCAAAAATGCCAACGTCTCAAGGCTGACGCGTTCGGAAAATACGTGACGTTCACAATATGTCAGATATTAAGTTATCAAATTATTTGAAAATAAATAATTTTAACTTATATAAAATAACATTATTAAAATAAAAGTAATCATATTTATTACTAATTTTATTAACTTCACTTCTGTAGCCGTAAACATAAACAAATTATTTAGGTTTCCGAACGTAAGCCTAAATTCCATTTGACGAATTAAACGATACATGACGTGATTAAATTTGTTCCAC
>DWPH01000192.1:0-10262 GCA_018251535.1 Autochton itylus | reverse complement strand
ATATGACCTGCTTCACGCTACAAGTAGGTGTGACGGTGGTATTTTCTCGGTCGAACCATACTGCGTCTACCACCTTGTAAAGTATAGAAAGTACACGCATATAATTTGTGTAGGGCAATGTGCTTAACTTCATAAATACCGTTCCTTCCCTTAACATGCACTCCTATTTTAATTACTTCGAATACTGTATTTAATTCGGATGTTCTTTCGTGAATTTGATAACTGCGTTTCAAGTATGAACAGGTTGACGTCAATGACCCATCTTGATAAACTCAAGAGTTTAAAATATATATAAAACTTCATATAATCATTAGCCATGGCCGTGAATTCGATAATATACATAAATTTACTCATTCGACGTCGTTCGCTTATACTTTAGGTTTTAATTAAATATGGTGATTATATTCGGTCAGTTCAAGCAAAATTAGATTTCATATACAATTTTTAGGAATATTTCTTTTTTGGAAAAATTGTTTCGGTATGCTAAAGTGCATGTTAGTGTTTAGGTCTTTAGAGCTTATATATATCAATTCAGAGCTTATATTACATTAATAATAAATACTTGTTGAAGATAGAAGTGATAGTGTTTGATTTGTTGTTTCTCGATCGGATCCGAGGTTCGAATCCAGGTACCTCTGATTTTCAAAGCTATGTACGTATTAAAAATTAATTATCACTAAACTGTTTATAGCGATGAAGGATATCGTATCGTATCAATAAGGATCGTGAGGAAATATACACACCTGAGAGTAAAAAAAGTAAGTAGTCAGAGGTAAGTGGTAACAGCCGCTCATGGACATTTATACCCAACTTCACATAGAATAGAGACTCTACCTGAAGTCAATAGCAGATGCGTTGTTACTCCTGAGTACTCAAGATCGCTTTATATTAAGTGAGCCGGCACCCACACACTTCCATCGAAACGCAAATATTACTTCACGGTAGAAATAGGTGTGGCGGTCATACTTTCCCGGTCGAACCATATTTGTTCTACCACCTGATGTGTGAAGTCTACCAATTTGCACTTAAACAGCGCGGTGGAATAAGGCCTTAACTCCTCTCACTCCCAGAGGCGACCCGCGTTGGCGTCTTCACACAAATAATGAGTTGACGACGACGAGTTGTTTACAATTATTATTAGATAAAATTATTTGAGTATAATTTTGAATACGACATTTTACTACAGGTTAAAACTTTACCAAATTTCATAACATTTTGACACACACTCGTAGGTAAAGCCTAAACTAAATTTGTGGTAAATCATAATGACAACTTGTAAAGAAATCTCTTGAATAGGTATTTGTATTATTTTATATAAACTGTGCTTAATTTTATTTTTCTTAATTCTAAAAAAGGTACCCTTTAAATCCTAACAAACTAATATTGAGGCTCTATAAAAGAAAAATAGATTATAACAATCAAACCTCTTGGACTAAAGATATCATATAGCCTTGCTCAGTGTTGTTCTGAACCACTCTACTCAACTTAAAGCTTTGACTGCCGTTGTCAGATCACTAAGCCAAAGTGTATAGTAAAATTTGAATATAAAACAAACAGTAACCATCTGCGACATATTGAATATCCAATCTGGATTCTAATTGAGCGGTCGGCGGTCATTATCTGCGGCGGTCGTAAACCGCGCGGTTTACGACGGCGGGCGAGTCGCGTGCATTAGCCGTAGGTGCGGAATAAATCAGGTGAAACACAAATATTACTGTCAGTGCAGAGGGCGTCATAAACGGCCGGAGGTATTCGCAATTATTTATCCCGACCGAAATAGCTGCGCGCGCGCCGTTAAATGCAGTTTTGCTTTTCGCGAGTAATCCGTGGATTAACGTGGAATTGATGTCGGCGCGTTTTTGGTGCGTCTTGCGCGCATAAATAAGAGTCCGTAATAAGCCCGTGGTCGCCAAACGCGCCCGCTCGTATGTTATGGTTTCCTGGTACTTGTCCGGGTGTAATTAACTAGGTTCATTTGTTTATGTGTGTTGAGGTTAAAATAGTGTTTGTATGTGTGTCCATAATGCCCTTACTATTAATTAATATTGGAAATAAAAAAAGAAATTAACTAAACTATTCCAATTTTATGTTAGAACCATTACGACGTGATGGATTGTTTTGTATCAATAAGTTTAAATAAAATGCTTAGTTAAGTCTATGTTAAGTGCCAATATTACAGAAATCATTGTCGTTAATTATCGTTTATTTACGATTACAAATGGCCACTACATCAACTAAACTTCACTTTTTATCAGGTTTATCATTAAAACCGCGGGTAAATAGAGTCATAAATAGCCTCCGTAAATACTTATATTAATAAGGACACAAACTGCTTTACAGGATCCATTACTTATACAGACTACTTTTTCTCGGACAAGATACAAACATATGGGACGTGAAACATTTACGTAGGTGTTCGGTTGGAATACGGAGTCGGTCGCAAAAACGTTTGCCTCAACCGGGAACGAACGCCCACCTTGTTACGCGTGTAATATATTACCAGCTAAATTAAATATAGACTACTAATGTAAAATTTCAGATAATTATGTGTTTATATCGGTTTACGTTTCTCCATTTTAGGTAGGAATATTCGTAGTTCGACTTGATACTGCCTAAATAAAAACGTAATAATATATGTATAACTCCGAGATTTCTGAAGATATCGTTCTACAAATACATACAATGGTAAGCAACCGAAAAAGCCCACCCGAATGGTAAGACCCGAGCGGTCGGGTTGTCGGATATATGGTCGTACCAATCAAAGGCGCAAACAGAATCATTAACTTACATTCCTTATAAAATAATGTATCTTTCCACAGTCATTCCATTCATCAGTCTTTATATCCACTGCTCGACATAAGCTTCACCTTATGAGACCTTTACCTATAGCCATCGCGCCTGGAACACGCTGCTGTATTACATGAATTTAGTCGGATAGCCTCTTACAGCGTTCACGGGAAGAGCGAATGGTGTTTTTCAAGTCCGATACCACACGGCACGTATTTATTATATTAGTACACCATCTCTTTTACAATAATTACAATATTTGGCAATCCGCTCCAGCGCGGTTGCGTCACAGTTTATTTGGGTACGGTAAGCACACGCGTGCACCGTGTCCATCACACGGCGAATGTAAACACCGACGCCACGAGTTTATTTTTAATTGCGGCAACCGTGCGGTGTTGCCAGAGTAATTGGAAAATTCGACGGGAAAGGAAAAGTGAAAAGTTATTCGACTTTTGTAGCGTGTGTAAATTTCTCGATAGGTATGTCCTCATAATAAATGGTTACGCATCACGGGAATATTCATGGTTTTATCTTTTCGTCTTAAAAACATTCGTCTTATTAGCATCTCTAAACATTCGTCGTTCACGTCTTTTAAACATTCGTCTTAAGAGTGGTTAAGATGTCTTGTCGAAGATTTATAATAATATTTCGACATTCTATTGATAACTTACACATAATTACCTATGTCTTGATTTTATGGCATTTCAAATGTTTATAAACACTTTCCAAATTCATTTATAAAATTGTAATAACACAACTACTAATTAAAAAAGAAACATTAATAATTTCCTGTCTTTTTATTGAATTGGTGTTTATTGACATGGGGATAGGATTTAAAAATATATATTTTTACTGTGCATCGTTCTGTTGCTCGCAGGGTAGTGCGCGCCGATGCGGTGTACCACTATCTTCGTGTACATTTTAAAAAGGTTACACGACAATTAAAATTTGAATTTTATATTTCGAATGTTAGAATCATATTTTAACATTTTTGTTTCACACAAAATACAAATTAATAAACTATTAAGATGGGATTACTTACAGATTTTTAAAATGCAATTAATTATAATGGACCGGATTTTTGTATACGTCTATTGTGACAACAGTGGAATGAATTTTTCAAAAATGTTTACTATCTATCGTTGCCCGACTGGATTACCTGTACTCCATGTAATATAGTAAACCAGCGGCCGTCATACTTTTTGGCCAAGGGCCACATAGGACAATGTGGGTATCAGTTCCGGGCCGCACAGTAACAGTACCTTCACGCCGCGACCTAATGTCCCGTACCCTCTTGTACTACGCGTGCGGCGGACTATCGTCTGTAGTTGACACCGTATTTATTTCAATTTAGTTCTAATATTTGAAAAATCAATCTTTCCTGTTCGCTATCTTCCTTAGCAGAAAATTTTTAGTAAAAATTGCTAAAAGTTCCATCAAACTTGATGTAGCCGTTTTTAAATTGGAGGCTTTAGTATCATGTTTCAATAACATTTATACTTATTTACGAACACCTCTACAAAATTCTGATTACATGAGTATAGGCTATAGGCTAGCCGTACAAGTTTCATCCTCCGTCCGCTAGAGGCGCCGCGGTCGGCTGATTGGTCCGACTCTTTTGTCTTGTTCTAATTTTATGGAGTGCTAAACGCTCACGAGTGTCGCGACGTTACCCGTTAAAATGTAAATTTATGCGAAATCATAGAGATTTATGGCACCAGCCACGACGTACGGACGCTTCGGGGAACGCCGCGACGATCTTGAAACATTGAGATCATCTGCGTGTTTTGAGTTGTTTCAAATTTACTCTCTTTTGGTTTACATACCTATTTTTTGTTGATACAGGGTTGCGCGCGGTTTTGCTCGCCTGAGAACTTAGTACGCTCTTTTAATCATTATCGCCGGATATTTTCATCGAAAAGTAGCCCTAATAGGTTCGTTAAAGTTTTCTTGGACTAATAAAAGAATTACTTCAAAATGATCACGCATGTCTGCTCTACAAAGCAGTTATTAAAACTTACCTTTTAGGTTTTTTGCTACGCTAAAAATAATTTCCTACATTACAAATTTTTCAAAGTCAGTATTAACTGGCTAGATACAATGTCATAATAATATCTCATCCCCATAATAATACGAGTCTCCTCATAACTTTACTGTCTGCTTTAGCCGTAAATTGTTGTAATTGGGACCCACTATTTTTAGCCACGAACGTAGAGACGGGGCTCAGTGGGAATAATATATATATAAAATATAAACAATAACATAAATACCGCACGGTCCCACCACCTGCTCCATATGAAAGTACCAGGTTACTATAAATATTAAAGAGATGGCGAGCGCGCGCCGCATTTGCATAGGATGTTCAATTACGATCCAGGAATATGGAATGTATTATAAGCAGTTCCTACATTGTTATGCTTTTCGGGTGGGACCGCCTCCGCATGATTGTTTCCACGTTCAAGATGTTCATGTTTTTTGCATGCACACCCGCCGTGGCGAGATAATTTCCCTTTTGCATAAACAAGACACGTCTACCGCTTTATTTTGCGAATACAATATTATTAACTAAGCCCCCAAAAAGGAAAAAACGTCTCTTTTGTACCGAATCGCATTACAGTACCGACTCAACGCCATCTATCGTCGAATAGCGGTACACGAACACAGAAATCGATTAGAGTTCGAAATTAATTCAATTATCTGTAAGTATTCTCTGTGAGCCACTTATTAGTGCCCGGAGCGGAGTAATTTGAATAAGGCACGCTCGATTAAAGTCGATGAATACACCCGAGGCTAGTTTTCTTTTCAAATTACCTGCGGTGTGTACATGCGACCGCAGCGCACGGCTATATCTTTCTAGTTTCTCGTTAGGACCTATTTTACTGCATATCCGTTTGTCAAAATTCATTTTCTTTTTTTAAACCTCCTAACCAGCTACAACCTCAAACGTCCGTTCGAAACCACAAGTTTCATACGTGTCACTGGCAGTAATGTTATACGAGTTGCCAAAATAAAAAATAAATATACGTTTGTCGCCCGCGAACAATGACACTTGAGGCAATAACATTTTTTACAATTGGTTACATTCGTATTGCGCAGTAATTTCTTACGGTCGAACGGACGATAGAGTATAGGAATGTACTCTTTTACTTTTTACAATACTTCTTTAACTTAGTATGCATGCGTAATTTTGCCTCAAGGTTCAGAAGTGATATTTACGCAAACGATAAAATATCGTGTTATTGTTATGGCGTCGATGGATCGACAATGGTATTGATTAAATGGTTACACAACGGCACTGCTGCGTAATCTGCGTGATTATTTCAAATCACCGACACATTACATTAGAGGTAATCTCTCGTAATGGCGGCCGTGAACGAGTCTATGAGTGGTGTTGCCAGTTTACAGTACCGCGTTGCATTGATTGTGGGAAATCGAAACTTCATTGTTGGCACACCATTTTTGTTCGTAAATTGCCTTTATTTGATTTAACAATACACTAGCTAGACGGATATAAAATCCTCGCGCATAATTTAGTGAATATCATAAGTGAAAGTTAAAAGTAGGTGGTAGAATGTTTGTTAAATTCCTCTTTGTATTTTTTCAAAGTTACGACCTTGCAATCGGAATGGATATTGACAGCGAGGCGGGAAGCGCGAAGATGGCTCGCGCGTTTTTCTTTTTAAATCGAAGTGTCACCGGTGACGGCCGATCGCGCTTTATGCCTTTGTTAATATTTTATTTTATTATTTTGTAACCGCGTTTACTCCAATCACTTACCTTATCGAAATATCTCCGGCTCATTTGTCAGGGAGCTTTTGCAAGCGTCATAAAGTAAGAATTCTGTTGGTTTTTTCCTGTCAGTTAACAAACCGTGACAATACCTTTAAAAGTTGAAGTTTTGCAACACGAGATACCGAGATAATGTATGTTTCAATGTTATTGTTAAATTAAAAACTATAAATCGGAGGTGGGAGTTCGGAAAGGACTGCGCTGTCCCATAATTATTATCGAGATGTATATTTATATTAATACCCATATTACCCATATTCGGTGTGCGGTTTTATTTTATTTTCGTTAAGACGTCCGGATTACGTCGCGATCGAAGTTACGGGACGAGGCTCCGCAATAAAAAAAGCAAAGCCCGAGACCGTAGCGAAAAAGCAATAAGACGCACGTCAGAAATAACTTGAATTACAATTTTAATCTTGTCAAATCCCGGTTTTTATTGTGATCGCTCGGACCGCGTACGGGGGACATAATTTTCGTTTTCAAAGATTATTTAATAAGGAGTGTTCGTCGCAAGAAATCATATTAAGGGCGAGCGGAGCGGGTCTCGTATAAATTCGCGATTTTTACAACCGACTCATTATTATTTTTGAACGCTCGAAACGACCGCTTATGAATAAAAAGCTGTCTTTATTTCGATGCAAAAATATTGTCTGACGGCAAAAAGGACGAGAGTGGGCCACGTGTGGGATGACGGACGCGGCTACTTGCGGCGACACGGCGATGCGGCGATACAGCGATACCGCTCGCCGGCGATCTTTACGAATGTAACATCGCTATCGCCCGTCGCATCGGCGAAATCATTTTCGAGATAGAACAAAACGAAGATGAGCGTCGCAGATTAAGAAATTCCAGTCGACACCGAACAATAGGAATTAACCACATTCCTCACGTGCCCTGTCTATTACAAAACGCTTTTTTTCGTCGTAACTTTTTGTGCCAGCGTTTATTTTAAGTAGATGGATATTTTATCAAATTACTATAATTTTAGTCAAACAAAACTACAAGCTGTCAGAATTGACGTCGGTAAATCATCGGCTTGACCCTTTTTTGTTGCTTTAATAATTTCGTTAAGGGCTTTTTAAACGAGCCACATATTTGGAATGGCTGCTGGTACTTTATGGTTTAAATCGGTTTTATAGGAATTTAAATGGCCCAGCCCCAGCGCTGGATTAGAATATTCTAATTGCCGCGCGGGCATCCCAGTTATTCGAATCGAGTTAGTTTCCTTCGTAACTTAAGTAATCTTGAGACTTACAACACGTTCCTTTCTAATTATTAAAATTTGTTCAATTAAAACAAAAGTTACTTGAATTTGAACTTACGAGTATGTTGGCATTTATATCTATTTTTTAAATATCAATTTTAAAACATTATCGAAATATACATTCACGATGAATGTGTATCGACGAGCTCGGATGGGATTTCCAAGTGCCTAGAGATAAAAAATCACGTGTCTTTCTATAAGTGATAAGACAAGAACAACAAAGGTCGGAGCAGGCGATCCGGAGCGGAAACTATTAAAGAATACGCCAAGATCCGCCAGAGCGGTCGCCGATAGCGGGAGATTTATCATCCCCTCTCATTATTCATATCTCAACAAAGAGGAGCATAAATTACGCGCCCCGAAAATATCTAAATCCTAATCCATTCGCCTCGCTTGTCCCCGACTGAATCCGATTTTAAAATATTTATGAAAAGGCAAACAAAAAACGTACAACTCGACGGACAGAATTAAAAATAATAATAAAAAAGCGATCCTCGAGATCCGACGCTCGAAAAAAGTTAAAATGATCGTAGGGCATCGAGATGTGGTGTCTTTTTTTTCTCCACGTATACCCAGTTTCATTAGATTCGTTTCAATTCAGTCCGGATTAGTCGGAGAAAGGTCTCTTGATAAAATGCGATGCTCGTTGATTTATGGCGGCCATTTTTGGGACGTCGCCTGTAATTAAACGTAGCTGGATCTATCGTTTTTACAGGTGGCCGAGGATACGGGCCGTGCAATTGGGGATTATCGATAGATTGTGTCAAGCTGGCGAAATTTATGACGTTTCTACACGATAACATCGGTCTCCTAACATTTACAATGCAAATCGGGAAGAAGACGAACATCAGTTTAGGTACGACGGAACAAATTACCCTGTTGTTATGAAATAAACGCTTTCACACTTATACACCCAATGACAGGAATACGAAGACGCAAACAACCAGACGTAGGACAAATATTTCATAACAATAATCTGATTTTTTTAAGGTGGTAAAACCAGTACGGTTCAACCGGGCGAATCCCACCAATTTCTAGCGTGAAAGAGTTCATGTGTTTCGTTTGAAGGGTGTGATTGCCGACAGATCTAATACGAGGTGACCACCTTAGTACTCAATGGAGTCTTATATGGAGTTGGCTACAGATGTCCATGTGCGGCAGTGACCATCCACCATCAGGTGGACTGCAAGCTCGTTTGCTACTTTCATTTTATATACCTATATAAAAAAACACTTGGGAAAAAAACAGGGAGTATTCCGTGATTCTTTTATTCCTTAGTTCAATAATTCAATAATTATATTACCGATTTAATGATAAACGACACAGCGCAAGTTGCTTTATTGATAAGCCAACACAACCTAATTGTTTGTCCTCAGTTCCCATGAAGTACAGCTATAGGAAGCTTCATCCTTTCTTCCTTCATCGCCAGACTTCGCATTGCGATCGAAATCCTGGGTTACAAACCCCAAATCTACACAGCTCAGAGCGACACCACAGGCCTTTATAGGTCAAAGCGTGGACAAACAAGCCCACGTGCGCGGGCAGTGCTCGTGACAGCTCCCAAATTAGTCACGTGGCCGTTAATAGCGGGGTGGCTGGTGGCAGTTTTTTGCCCGTTTCCCGCGTACTCACAACAGTTGGCCGCCATCGATCGGACGCAACGCCGTTACTCATCGCCTCCGTTCGCGCTTCGCCCTCCGTCTCGGCTGGTTACCATCGATTTTCCGTGGATACCTCAATACTTTAGAAAACAAACAACGGTTTGCGTTGCATCTGGGTCGACCTTTCGGTACATCGCAAGTGGATCGCAGATAAACAACGATTGTGATCGAAGTGTATTCCTTCTGTATCCTTTATTTCTCTTTATTCTATCTAATCGACATAAGTATTATGTAAGTACGTATATTCCTTATATGTTCTTATACGTCATATGCTAGATATGTATACTTATATTTGAAAAACTCTTGAACATTGAAGTAAAACGTAGAACAACGTTGATTGTCAATAACATGTAGACGTGCTTTTTAAATTATGGTACGGTCACAGTGAATTGAAACCTACATTAGAATACTACGTGTAGTAGATACTTAATATTCCAATTTATACAATTATTATACCTACACAGAACGGTCGATTCCATATTAAATTGACAAGTCAAAAGAAATTTAAGTTGTAATCGTTAAAATAAGTGTATTCAGCTAAATCTCAAGTTTGGATTAACTTGCATTAATTTTTATGTTATCCTTCGTCATCGACTCATTACTGTCCCACTGCTGGGCACAAGTCTCCTCTCAGAGAGGAGTTTAGGTCATATGCCACTGCGCTGGCCAAGTGCGAATTGGTAGTGTCCCTGTAGTTCCGGGACAAGAAGAGTAGGGCTACGGTATCCCCTGCCTGTCGTAAAAGGCGACTAAAAGGGGGC
>DWPH01000191.1:0-10293 GCA_018251535.1 Autochton itylus | reverse complement strand
TCGATGAAAGGGTGTGTTTGCCATATGAGGCGACCATCTCAATCCTCAACAGTAGAAACGCATCTGTAATTGACTTCAGTTAGAATTTCCTTTATATCTAAAGTTCTTTACAGGTGTCCATGGGCGGCAATGCCACTTACCATCAGGTGGACTGCATGCTCGTTTGCTATTTCAATGTTATATATAGAATCCAAAATTCGTACAAATGTTATGGACCATCTTAGATACGTCAAAAATCTTACCGCTAACATCTAACTTCTCAACCAATTCTCCAGCTGCGTGAACATCTGTTCCTCCGAGGCTAAAGTTATTGTTCCTCAAATATTTCTCTATGACTTCCTTTAGACGACTTTCGTGGGCATTGTCGGAGAGCTACATAAATATACAATCATTTTCATGTAAATTCAAAATTTAAAACACACTTCAACTGTAACCGAAATTACATACAAAGACACCTGCACGCCATTTTTATTTGTCAGTGCAATTTCGAGTAATTTCAGCTATTCTCATTATTAGACAGCTCCGAACGACACAGACAAACAAGAAATTTAACGGCTATGTATGTACATATTTTTGTAGTTTTTCATGAAGTTTACTAACGAAGTTTACGAACAATATTTCAGATCATTCATTGCAATATAATGCGTGCATATAACTCTTACCTGCACGTAGAATTCATTCATAACACCTTGATATTTGTCACCATTGCCTCCCTTCATCTCGACTGGTTGGAAACCAGTTATGTGGACACCGTGATACACATCTCTCAAATCTGACTGCATAACCATCCTGTTGATACCCTCGTGGGTAGCGACGGCTAACGCGTGGTATTCCTTACTTGAGTTATCCGACAATTTTTCTTGGAACTGAAGACGCTTGTCACCTTGGGAGCCAAGAGCTAGCTTCACTGAATATGTGTAAGTAGCTGCAAAAAAATGTTCTCTATCATCAACTTTTAATTTATTATTTTGCAAAGAAGATAAACAAAATATATTTGGACAGTTCTTGATAATATGAACTTCTTGAATACTATTAATCACATCATATTTGAAATCCACCGCCTTTTGGACGTAGGCCTCCTCTAATAGGGGTCTTAGCCAATATTCACCGCGCCTATTATGTGTATTGCTGACCGTAGTGAGTTAATGTAACACAGAAAAATGCTACTGTTTATCACCAGGATTTTCTCCCTTAATTGCATCTTACAATATCCACCAGAAGACGGAGAATTGGGCTATTCGTGATCGACACCACACTGCATATATTCATATTTGAAAGCGAAACAAAATATATTTGATCTGTTTGATAAAGCATCATAGAGTTTCATGGATATATACAAGAAAACGCATCAAAAATAGACTTATAAATACATGTTTATGTATCGATGTGATCTGTAACAGGATGGCTAGTAGATCCACCGTTTTTGGCATAATGATCCAAACGAAAAAGCATTTTTGTTGCTGCTTTAACAATACCAACACTTCTTCTACTACTAATACCAATATACTTTCTATTTTATAGTAAACAGTAAAACCAATGTATAAACTTACGTTTACAGGGTCTATCTGGGAACATTCTCGCGAAACCTGGCCGGCATACACATTTCATAATACTATCGATTCGCTGACAACGCTCGTTTCTTGACGCCTTGCAATCTGGTTGACAATCCTTGCCGTAACCTACTCCTTAAACATAAAGCCATTGGATTTGATATTAAAATGCCTAAAACATATTTATTATCATCATCATCAACCATTTGTTCAACATATTTAACCAGGCAAAAGGAATACGAGTTGGTAGACTTTTTACAGTGAATAACTCACCGGTATATAAGTATCCAGAAGATTTTTTTTCAACTTTAATATAAATGATAAATATAAGTATTTAAACTTTCTTACCTGTCGGATTCACGACATTCGTTGTTTCCAAATAAGGTGTCCCAGCTAGTAATATTTCGCCAAAAAGTACTTGTGATACGCCATTGCTATTTACTTGTTCATTTCTTGTTATACCTTCATAGTCTCCTGTCTCAATATCAGTATTTATTGCAGGTGATTTACCACCGTTTTGCGATTTATTCATAACAACAAAGAAGGTGTCATTGTCATTTTCACCTTCTGTTTCAATTTTCTGTATATTTTCAGTGGTTTCAGTGTCCTTTATTATGAAGTTGTCAGCTTCCTCTGATGACATAGAAATATCATCTAGAGGAGCAATAGTTTTTGTTGTTACTTCTTGAACAGGAGTAGGCTCAACTTGAGGAATAGGTATATGTTTTGTTACAGTTTCAACAATCGTAGTCGGTTGTACTTGAGTATATATTTCAGTTACTACGTCAACAACGGTTGATGTTTGAGTGTTTGTCAAAACTAATGTCTCTGTAACTGCTCCTTCTGATTTGCTAACTAAGCTCGTCTCAGTATGAGTCACAGTTAATGTATGCGTCAAATTAACATAACCGATACTTGACACAGTTTTCGGTGGTTCAGATAGGGTTTTTGTAAGTGTAACTACGGTAGTCTTGAATTCAGTTTTTGTTGGTTGTATTTCATCAGAAATCTTAACTTCGTTTCCGGAATGGTGTACAGCTTGTACGATCGGACTTGTCTTTTCCAAACTTATGGTCAAAGTGGACGTTACGGTTTTTTCAACAATAGATGGAATTTCTGGTTGTATTATTGTTGGAATATCAGCTTCTTTCAAAACTTCCGTAGGTTTGATAAATTCGTCATCAATCCTGGTTTCAGAACTTTCAATTATACTTGTTGGATGTATAATAGGCGTTCTTGTTGGTATTGGTCTCACTATTCTTTTTATTGATGAAAATCTTGAAGACATATCGGGACGAGTAACTGTTCTAGTAGGTTTAATTATCGGTGTAAGCTTAGAAGGCAACTTGAACTTAATTGTACTTGGTTTTCTTTCTTCGTTTCTTATCGGGTAAGGTTTTCGTGTTCTATTCTTATTATTAAAAGGAATAACCTTAATTCTGTCAGTAGTTGTTTCCTCATGGCTTGATTCATCTTGTATAGAATCACTTACATTATGATCCGTAAGTAGTATTTCAGTGCTAGCTTGAATTGTTTGTTCATTTAATTTTGGTTGATCTTGTTGTAAAGGTTTCTTTGTAGTATCATAATTAAAACGCTCAGTCGATACGTTATTATAATTATTTTCTATAGAAGATTCAGGGTAAATAGTTTCAAATGTATCTGAAGCCTCAGGTGATTCAGTAGGTTTTTGGAAGTACACAGATGGAGAAGCAAAGTTGAAGCTCGAAGAAAAGTCAAAGCCTGAAGAAGTGAGCCATCCAGACGAAACGGGAGTAGGGAAGACAACATTCGAAATTGAAGTTATTGTTGGTGCAGGAATTTCATCAATAGGAATTACAATTCTGGACGGTATTTCCATAGGTGGAGGCAGTAGTTGCGACGATGGTTGATCACGATTGAAACCAGGGCGTTTTACTTTATTTATTATATCATAAGTTGGTCTGTACGTTGAAACTTCATCTTTCAAAATAGGTTTCCTCACAGGGCGTTGCGTAGTTATCCTGGGAGGGCGAGTTCTTGGAGGCATAGTTCTATAAGGAGGCGGTGTACGGATTGGCAAAATAGGTCTTGGAGTCTGTGGTGCTCTTGGAGGTAGACGTACAATAGATGGCGTTCGCGGTGGTGGAGGACTCATTCCCATGATCATTTCATCATTAGTTGATGGTTTAAAGTTATAGTCTAGAGTGGGCGGTGGTGGAGACAAATCAATTATATCACTCGATGTTTCATTCTGCGCAGAATTTCCTGTAATTGTGAACGTAGGGAGAGTAGACTTTTCAGGAATCTCAAGTATTAGTGGCTTTTTGTCTTTAATGTGGACTATTGAAGTTATTATATTGGATTCGTTAGCAACTCGAGTATTATTAGAATAAACTGGAATAACATTTCTTTGCGGTGTTTGATATTTATCTTCAAAATCGGATATTCGTGTTGGGAATTTTGGTATAGCCGGTGATTTGGTAGTTATTGACGGTCTCATTTCTTCGCCTATATTCAAATCAAGATTTTCTTCGTATGATACATTTGTTGAGTTTTCCATCATTTGATTAATCTGCCAATGAGGCTGCTGCAATTGATGGTCTAATGGTAAAGTATTTACTCCAAATGGTCTGGGTTTCAAATAAGAGTTAGCTTCGTAAATGGGCTTTATTGAATTGGATTGGAAGCTAGATTTATTATAAGAACCAAAAGGTTTTTCAGTTTGTGTCCCAGAATTGAAAGAACTGGTACTTACATGAATGTTCTTATCTTTATTGACATCTTTCGGTGGAGTAAATACTTCTGCATGTAAAACAGGCGTTTTTGTAGTTGTTTTGGTAATAATTTCGTCACTTGACACACTCACAATAGGAACTTTCATTGATTCTGAGCTAACTTCACCGTCAATTTCGCCTTCATTTTCAACTTCTTCAGTGCCATCGTAAATTTCTTCTGAATTCTCATATACTGGTTTTATATTACCAGTTTTTGTTCTAGCTGGCTTAGTGGTTGTAGTTTCGTCACTGTTATCTCTAATGGGTATATCATATGCTGGTTGTTCTACATCGAAATTAATATAATTAGGCCGTACGGGTTGAATATTTGAAATCGTTTCTGTCCCCTTAGTTTTTGAAAAGGGTTTTCCTATATTAAAGTTATTATTAATAACCGGAAGAGCAGTCTTTTCCCAAAATTCTGCTGGAGGTTTACCAGCGTTGTTCACTTTCTCTCCAAATTCAGGAATACTGCCCTTATTGTAATCATATGTCAATGGAATAATTCGTCTAGTAGTTGTGTCAACCTTTATATTGTTTATATTTTTTAAATTATTTTCGTTCAATACACTTGAATACCAACCATGAGAGTTAGTCGGGATATTTGGTATAAGTTTTGCGGGTCTCCTTTGATCGCCTAATTTTATATCGTTTACATATTCTGCTACGGGTTTAATATTTAAGTTATTAGTATTGCTTGCATGATCATTTATCATAGGGAAGTTCGCGTGACTATTTAAAGATGGTGGTATTACTGGTTTGGATATAACTATCTGGCTATGAATATTATCTGCGGTAGACACTTTAATAGGAGTATCATTATTATTAAAGTCGAATTCTGACGCGTTTCTTGTACTCACAGTCTTATTCCATTCATTGTTTTCAATTTTAAACGGGCCCAGACCATGTTGGTCATAAATAGTTGATGGATTTCTTGTACCTATTATATTATAACTTTCATACTTCTCTGAATCATCTTCTACCTTAATAGCAAAATTAGTTCCTATTGGAATGTTCGCATTTATTTCTCCATTTTGTGTCGCTGTGCCAATTGGTACTGCGACGCTAGAACCAATAACTTGGCCTGCGTCGCCATTGCTTGCTACATTAGTTGCAGTATTCAATGTCACAGAATAAGTATTTTCTTTGTCTATGAAGTTGTTAATAGTCTTATTTCCAAAACTAGGAGATGAGACCACTGAGAATGAATTCTGGTACTGACTATGATTATCTATAGGCCTGTACGTTTGTGCATGTATAGGTTTATTATTAGGAACTGTAAATAAGCTAGGCGAATGAGGCATTTGAACTGTGTAAGTAGTTGTTGGTTTACTATTCGGCATTTGTGATGCAAAATATATTTCTGAAGTTATTTTTGGCGGCATTTGTTCTTTATTTGGAATACTTGGTACAGGATGCTGAACATTTAAGAATACTTTCATATCTTGAATAGGTTTTGTGTGAACGATCGGTCGTTGGCTGTAAGGCTTATTTTTGTCATAGTGAGTTTCCTGAGTGAAATGCATTTTTGGTGGAGGAGGAGGTGGTACAGCCAGGTAGTTTTCATACTCCTTATCAATAGTTTCTTTAACATCTTTAGGTTTACCTTCGGAATTTATTTTCACAGGACTATTATTATACTTATCAAAATCACCTCTATAATTATCAGGATTGTATAAAGTTATTTGTGGTCCCACTTGCAAATGAGTTTCTTGGTTACTGGTAGGAGGTGGTACTTTATTATTAAAATCTATTGGTCTCTTATTATTATTCCACTTCAATTTTAAATCGTTTCTTACTGATGTTTCTTTAAATGGTGGGGTCAAACTATGTTTGTAATTATTCGTAGGAGGTTGAATACTAGGTTTAGCTATAAAATTATTTTTGTTGATTGGAGCCACATTATGAACATTAGTCATTTGTGGTGCATCTATGCTAAAACTTCCAAAATAGCCCGGTTCTGGGTAAGGTAGAGGGTCATCTACGTAATCCCCAGTTTTATGAGGTTCTGATGATCCTGCGAACACAAGAGCCGTAGAACTTCCGTGCGGTATTAATACATTTGCAACTCTTGAAGGCTGTATTTCTACCAAAAAAGGTTTACTTACAGTCTCTGACAATACATATTCACCATCTGTTCTTAACCTCGTATCAATTACTTCAGATGAACTAGGATTATTATCTCCTATTTCTTCGCTGCTAGAATCTTCTACCCGCGGCGGTCGGAAGTTAATATGATGTTCGATTGGCAAATTATTAGGAGGTTTGGCTAAAGACGGTATGTAATCTAAAAACAATGGTCTCCCATGATTTCCTATATTAGCATTCTTGATTTTTTCAGTTTTCATTAAATTATCACTCGTCGAATGAATAATCGGGGGTATATGACTTGGGTTTTTGTTATTTGTTCCAGGATTCTGCTGTCCGTAAAATATTCCCGGTCTCGGCAAATTTCTAATAGGTTTCGATTTTATTTTAGGTAAATCAGGAGGTCTCAAGTCAAATGAATCATCTACTTTTATATCTAGTAAAGACTGAAAGTTACGAGGAGGTTTTTCTTTAACAACGTACTGCTCATCGTTTGCCATAAAACTATCGATTGCAGGAGGATTAACCACATTTTGCAACTTGATACCACTTGCTGCTAATGTGAGCGGCCCTCCTATAGCTGGTTTACCGACTATTACGTCAGAATTAGCCGTTATAATTTCTCCAGGGCTAATAGGTATTCCTCCATTTACAAGTGGACTTTCATGAACTATTTTGGGTAGCACAATATGCGCTTTGGGCTGCTTATATTCTGCAGCCCATGCAATATTTTGATGTAATGTAGCGTTTGTAAAACTTACTTGAGATTCTGATGTTTCTAACTCATCAACAGGTATATAAATTGGAAAGTTATTTTGTTTTGACTCCATGTCACTATCTACTCTTTTATTCATATTATAAGGCGTCAACTCAATTTCAGACTTTGGTGTCGTAGTCGTTGTCTTTTCCATGTCTTGCCTTTTAATAAAGCCACCTGTCATTTTCTCTATTACCGGAGCCAATTGTGATAATCCTTTAATTCCCAGGGATCCGAGTTTTAATAATTCGGCTACAACAAACTTATTTTTATTGGGTTTTTGTACTTTTTCAGGTTTGTTTCTATCTGGTGCCTTATTCGCGACTTTATTATTTTTCGGAGGTAAAGGAGCTTGTTCATTTGTCAACAATTCACTTTCTTCTACAGAATTAACGTTTTTTTCATCTGAGTAATCATTGATAACCTCGGTATATTTTTCTACTACTTTATCTATTGGAGCTACTTGTGAAATGTTTTCGTAATCGTAAGGATGGTACTGTGTTTTCATGCTTAGAGATTCTTTGTTAGTTGGTTTAACGTCAAGTTTAGATGAGCCATATTTCGAAGTTTTCATGTTATACTTGTCAGTTATAGCCATTGAAGGGTCCTTAAAATTTGTATACTGAGTTTTCAAACCCTCTGTTTTAGTATGGCTACAAGAACATGAAGAAGTTGTACATGGCGCATGGCTCACTTCAGAGGGCTGTATGATATCAAAAATATCGTCCTCATGACTGTCAATTCTTTTATCGATTTTTGGCACACTACTTGCAAATATGTTGCTATGTGCAGACGGTTGAATAGTTTTGACTTCCATAAATTTTGTCTGAAAAATTATCAAATTTTTAATGGTGTATATTTTTTACATTGTTTGTATTTTATGTAACGGGTATATGAGGACAGTCAGTATATTGTTGAACTGACTTAAATTTAAATACTTACACTATACCTTTAAAAATTGGATAGTTAAGGAGAACACATTTTAAATGAGAAAGCGAAAAAATACAATTGCTTATTTACAGTGTTATGAGCCTTGTGGGGTATATGTGGGTGTGATAGTATTTGGGAGCGGTTTTACTATTTAACCTTTGAAACCCAGGGTTTTGGCTGAACAGTGGTTCCGTAAATAACAAGGTCTTACTTTCGTTGGTTTCAAGTCTGGCATAACATCAGTAGCATAAAGATTCGTCAACGATTCTGTCGTGACTACAGACACTATTGTCTCAAATGTTGAAATAGCACTTCGCTTATTCTGGACTACTGTTGTCAAATACGTGAATGTGGTCATGCATGTCTTGATGATGTAATTGTGTCTCATTAGTTGTTGTAACGGAAACATGGCGTTCATTTGCTGATTATTTATAACAGTTGCGACAGCAGATGATAGCAGTGATTGTTTAGGCGGTGATGGCGAACTCACATGATAGTGCGATGGTTTCAATGAAGTAATGTGCATTAGCTTAAGTTTTCGCTGAGAAAATAAAAGCAGACATGAAAGTAAAGAAGTACAAGTGTATGTATTAACAAAGATATACTATTGCAACTATTTAATGAAAGCTTACAGAATAATTTAGATGCAAATTATGCGAAATTGTTAGCACTCATAAGATTCTTCACATACTGATATATACATTAATTTACCTGTTCTTGTTTTCCATCAGCGCTTTTGTCTTTTACCAAAACCTCCACCCCATTAGACATTATCCTCGTTGCAAGATTTTTCAGCTTCCTCTCATCTTCTTCTAAAGTTGCTCGATCGGCCACATCCCTTCCAGGTCGCCAAGGTGTATTATCATATACAATTCCATTTGTATTAAAAGCTGAAAGTTTATGACAAAAATGTGAGCACCTTAAAGAGATCATTATTTATAGGTTTACTGATTAATTAAATATATTATCAATAATTTGCAACAATTAAGTTTTAAATTTGTAGTACTATTTTATATGAATTAATATTTTAAAACTTATATCCTAATTAACTTAAGTTGAATTACTTTTAGTGCTGATTATAAAACAAAATTTAATAGTGTTCTTTATAATAGTATCAATAGTCCAAATAGACTTACCTCCGCCATCACTTATGTCATGATAACTAGAATGTCAATTTCTACAATTATAAGAATATGTGCAACAGTTAGTAAACTCATATCAATTAATTTAGCATAAGACAGATGTAAACTTACATTGAGGGAAGCATTCATTTTACCAACGTCAACATCTACCTTAAGCATTAAACTTAGTTTCTAACTACTTGTTAAGGATTATTCTAATATTTGCAGAAACGGACAAATATTATTGTGAATTATATAAGGTATCATAATCGCGTGATCATGACGAGTGAATATTTGTCAGCTTTTGCAGTGTGTCTACATTCTATTTACATTAAACTAATTTATTATGTGCATGTACTTTGGTTTAAACAACAAGTGCTACTAACAGATGCTTTTAATTTTTCTGCCAGTATATTGATTGCTCTTTTTCCTTTATATATTTGTGTACCTAATAATCATTTACTACTCATATTGTTTAGGGTCTACTTTTTACTCAAGTTAATAGTGGCGTTTAATATTAACCCTACTGTTTAAAATTAATATCAAAAGAAAATCTAATACATGTAAGAGTATTGTCATCATGCTGAGCGATTCATCAATTTTGTTCCCTGACAAGATACAATAGAACTTTTTCTTAGTTCTTAATTAGATATAAATCAAGTTTTAAATCAAAAGCATCTGTTCTTAGTTATATTTTTCTACAAGTAAGAATTTCTCAAACTCACCTCCAGAGGCAGTTGGAAGTCGCGGGAAGTGGGTTTGGAACCATCCATTGGTTGGTCCTTGGGATTCTTGAAATTGTCCAAGTCGTGTCGTGTCTTTAAGGCACTCGGTCGTTGTGTAGTCGTCAGAGGCATCGTCAGTAATACCCGTTATTAATAATTAATTTATCCAATCTTTCTCTACCAACGACTGACATTGACAATTTCTGGCCATTAGAAATTGTCAAATTTCAAACTTTGGTTGGGAAACATTGAATTGATTGATTATTAATAACGGCATAAAAGTCGGAGTCTCTCTCAGTTGTTTTTGTATGGTGATAACAATGAAATCAATAATTAAGATTATCAATTTAGTATTAGGAAAAAATC
>DWPH01000190.1:0-10298 GCA_018251535.1 Autochton itylus | reverse complement strand
CCCATCAGACCGGACGAAGCTTTTAACTCGGAAGCATCGTAGAAAAGTTTTTCAAAATGTTGCGCAAAGGTCAAACGGGTGAGCCTAAAACTTAACCGGAGAGATGATTGCAGACCTGGCTGCTGCCGGAGTCTTGGCCATCCGCCTCATATGCAATAGGGTTTGCAGCTGACCCAAGGGCACCTCTAGTGTGTTACGATGTTTTGCATAGGAAATCGGGATCTTATCATCATCTTATACGCGATTAAGCGGACACCCGACAGTGAGGTGAGCGAGCAGATTCGACCCCTATACCAATCGCGGGGCTGTGACCTTTCCCCATTTGTGCACACGGCACTAATCATTCTCTGTCTCGGTCACCCTCTCTGTTCCCGTTCCCTTCTAACATTTACAATGTTTACTCTTATTTTCTAATATTGCGTACATTACTAAAATGCTATATTTAAGTCCAATTAATTACATGTTACATTATACATTTTCTTACAGATACACCAAATACATGAAACTAAATCATTCCATTTAAATACAAATTTTAAACTATATAACATCCGCATAAGCATTTCTTATCAAATATGAGTACAGGGCTGTACTTGTGTATATTTCAAGTACTGGTAATAATTTATTGTTATCAACAAAAATTATAAATTATAGAAAAACACCTTTTAATATATTTTTTTTGTTACTTATATTTCATATATATTATGTGTTATTAAGTGGTCACTTAGTTCATGAATTGTGTTGCCAGACAATAATCACATAATTCCCAGTGTAAAGTAAATTGAAAATTAAATTTTGTATGGCTTATATTATAAAAATATTTATTTTCAGAGTTCTTCCAACGCAAATGATAACGCTAAGCTGGCTGCATTGCCACAGGCGCGTCTCCGTGAACGATGCATGTATGGCGCCAATTGCTACAGGTAATTAATTCTTGTTTATTAATTTTATTACTTGAAATGATAAATGAATTACATTCTTTTCATCTGGAGTTCTCATTAATATTAATTATTGATAGAATTTAATTCATTTTAAAATCACTAGATTTTATCAATGTTTTTTCACCAATCTGGTTTTGTTGTATCCGCTTTATTTCTCTCATTTTCTCTGCATTTGTTAACTTCAATGTGGTGGAGTAACCTGTATCTATACCTATTTCTGCCTTTCTGTTCATGGGCGGCAGAGGCCTCCTTATCATCAGGCGGTAATCCATGAACTACATGCCGGTTACAGACGGAACCCGCTCCACCTATCGCAGTACAGCCACCCGCGCGACGCGGACTGGGGCGCGGGCGAGCGCGCGCCGTGCCCGTGGGGGGCGGCGTGCGCCAAGCGGGACGCGCGCCACTGGCGGGACCACGAGCACCCCGCGCCGCGCGATCGACCGCCCGCACAACCACGTGGTATGTAGCTTTTTTTGACGTGACATTTATTTTTGCGCCTCATTGTTTTTTCCACTTCTATATAAATCTTATTTTTCAGACCGTTTGTACTAGTCCTCGAGTCAAATGAAAAAAAATATAGGAAACCATTTTTTGTGGCTACTTCATATATATTTAATGGATTTTAAAGTAGTTGTAGATAGCGATCATATTGCTCTACTCACACATATTAAATTTTACAGATTCACGTGTGTTGTACAGAAACGGCAATGTATACTACATCAACGCGCATACAGTTAAGGTGTACGGTGATAGAATAGAGGCAGACGATTCTGATGGGAACCCTCTCGACTCCGACTCTGACCACTCCGAACACAGTGCCGATTCTGATTATGATTTCAATTGATATTTTATGTCAATATTAAATAGCGAAAAAAAAAAATTAAGTCTTTGAGAATGTCAAGTAGAGTTGTTATAGCTAAGTAATATATGAGCAATGTTGACAATTATATGATAGTATATTAACTATGTATCATAGTATTTCCAAAGCTCATTGTCAGCAGCCAGTCGCAATTTAATTGCATTTTACCATTATTAGTTGATGTTATATAAATAATTATGTATTTTTACAATTGTGATGAGGGTTATAGACAGTGTTAATTCATAAACAAATGGTGAACAGTTTTATATATAAATGTGCCTCTCAAGTATGTTTTTGATGTAGTATGTAGTGCCTAGACTTCACTTGATTATTAATTTGTATTTCCAAATAATTGTATTCTGAAGAGATTCGCCAAGTCGTTTATGATTTAACAGGTAATAAGAAAAACCGGAATCGCAGTGACACACCACCTCAAAATCTAGTAGTAACTGGCAAGCGAGCCCGGAAAACTGTCGTGAAATCTAGCTGGAGCGACTCCAATGAGTCTGATAGCGATCCTTTCAAAACAGATGAGGAGTCCGATGAATGGGAACCATCCAGTGAGTTCACAGAAACTATGGATTAAGTAAAATTTAATAAGAGATAATGATGTCTTTGTGTTTTATTTTAAGTTATTTGATTATGTTTGAGCAAGTTTACTGAAACTGTGGATTAAAACACAATTTAAGAGATGAATAAAGATGTTAAACATTTCCTACACTTTCTGTTTTATTTTAAGTTATTTGACTCCATCCATCCATTAGTCTTTTGAATTGCATCCTGCTTGCTACTTCCATAAAAAGAAATAACCTTCCTCAATTTTTAAACTTTAATGGAATCATAAACCCAGTTGACACTTTTTATAAATAGAATCCGTCATCATCAAAGTGGTGTTCGCGTTCAGACACCTCGACATTTTCCACGTTGTGGTGCATTGTGTTATTCTTGCACTTAAGATGTTATAGAATCAGTTTTCTTCAACTGGGGAGTTACTACCGCCATCTTCTTTTGATCGTGGAAAAGTTCTTGCGTTACGTTAGAACGATGTGATGGATGTCTAACTTCCATAACATTTACATAATTTACATAAGATGGTCGCTTCATCATCTTACTACTGGCAACACTGTTGTGATTGACTTCAAGAAAAACTCCTGTTCCTGTCCAATATGGACTTTGTTATAGAATCCCATTGACGGCATCCTGCCCGATTCAGTTGGCGGTGCTAAGCGAGGCCCGTAGCAAATTGTTTCGAGGGGCCCTAGATTTATTATGGATTCTTAAGTTTAAAGTAGTAAGAAACTCGATACTTATGCGGTGCCCCCCTTTGCGTGGGGCCTGTAGCATTTGCTGCTCTTGCGGCTACGGCAACAGTAGTGAGCTTACCTGCTACTGCTACCTGCGGTAGACTACACGATCGGCTACTTCTATACTACTGGGCACGGGTCTCCTCTCAAAGTGACAGGCCATTTTGCACTGGTCTAGTGCGAAATGTTAAACTTCACAACCTTAGAGAACTTCTTTAATTTATTGATCTCTCAGACGTGCAGGTTTCCTCGCGATGTTTTTTCCTTGGCCGTTATAGCAAGTGATAATTAAATTTGTAATACGCACATAAATTTGAAAAATCAGAGGTGCGCGCTGGGATTCGAACCTTGGACCCCCGATTGAGAGGCCAAGATTCAATCAGTAGGCTATCACTACCCACTTCCATATAAAAATCCTAATTTATAAGGGTCGATAGACACGTGATACACGTGGTAGTTTTACATAAACCGGTAGTGAATATAACAGTTTATTAATAAAATCCCTCATCATCCGAGTGGTGGTCGGGTTCAGGCAACCGCGCCAGCAACAGCGGCGGCGGCGCCTCCCCGCCGCGCAGTCGCAGCGCGTACACCGCCGCCTCCACCTTCGCCACATTGTTGCGTGTCGTGTTCATCTTGCGCGCTAGCTCCTTCCCGATGCGGTATAGACCTGCAATGGACGAATGTGCATTCATAGACACATTGTTTAATTGCTAGAATCCTTCGTTATTCGACTCAGATGGCACCAACTTGACAGCTATTTGTAACCACCCCCTATGAGATGTTACACAGGCTTGTTCTACATTGTTCACAAGTGGATCAGGGATATCAAGATTTTGCTGTTACTCTTGTAAGTCTCGTGTTATGCAATATTGCAAGCGAAATTACAAAGATTCGTCCAAAAATATCGGTCACAAAACCAAATTAAATTGTGATCCTACAAGAATATAAATCAATTCAATGTTAGGACTATTTATACTTTATGTATTTCAGCAATATTATTGTGGGACACGTATAGATTCTTATCAAACGTTTTTATGTAGTGCTTAAGAGTAGCAATGACCTCAAATAGAACTCTAATTCTATTTGAGGTTGATTACAGATGTCCATAGAGGTTAGTGATTATTTATGCTGACTGCATGCTGATAATAAAAAATAAGAAAATAAACTGTGTTATGGGGGTTCTAAAAACGTAAGATTTTCGTGTTTATATATTTAATTGCCCCATAATTTTAGATTTTTGCTTTATAAAAATGAAATAGCAAACAGTTATGCAGTTCATCTCAAGCTACCACCCATAGACATTTGTAACCAAATCCCTATAGAAAAGAGGTTCTACCTGAAGTCAATATTATATGTCACTCCTGAAGACTAAGATTGTTGCTTCATGTATAATTTAGCTGGCCTCTATACCCTTTCAACAAAACGCATTTTTGGTCTCATGCTCATGCCCAGTCAAATCATATCGGTTCTCACACCTTGGATATGTTCTGTTGTATTAATAAATTATTTGGATAATTGCAACAAAATTAGCTGAAATAATTATAAGTAGCAATGCTAAATTAGATAAACAAGTAAATACATACCTAAATATCCAGTATACAAATCTCTAACTACTTGACACACATAGAAACACTCTTCACTGTCTCCACTGGAAATGCTATTGATGGCTCGTCTCATCAGCTCTCCAGTCAAGTCTGAGATCCCTAGAATATAGTCATAACATGGCAACAAAGTCACCACAGTTCTTTCCTCGGAATCATCACTGTCTTTGATTGTATTTTGGAACTCCTGTTTCACTTCTTCATAAGTAATGATGTATCTGCTCTCCATTAAGGAGCACAATGTTCTGGCTTCTATAAACTCCTGGAAGCCTGCTGTAACTGCATGGGAGTGCAAGTATGCTGGACTGTTCTCAAGTTCCAAGCCAACAGACTTAATAGGTCCCTTCAGTAGTTTGTTTAAACGTTCCTTAGCTTCACTTACTGCTTTCTCTGTAGATTCTTTCCTATGAAAATAATTTGCGTAGTTAGGATATTGGATTTGAAGGTATTATTTAATACATATTATTATGTTTCTATCAAAAATGGGTTACATAATTTTAAGCTCCAAGTCACAAAATAAATAGAATTGGAAAGTACCGTAGGAAAGAGTTTTACTAGTGAGCTCTACAATTCAATACTATATTTCTTCATGAAGAATAATGAAATGAAATATAAAATACCTGTGTCACTGCATGTGTGTGCCATTGGAATAAGAAAGACCAATAATTGGGAAAAAAATATAAATTCTCTGTTTAAAGTTTAATTAGACTAAAAGGACTTATATGATACCATACACTGTGGCTAAACGGCTGCACCACAAAATGTAACAGCTTCCCTTACACTTACGAAATGGCCGAATGCAGGAGGAAAATGATCCGCTTGCTCTCAATGGTGATGTCTCGGGATAGCTTAACGAGTCTCTCATGGCGGTCTTGGCGCGTGTTGAGCTGGGCCGCCGCGTTTTTGAACATAGCGAGCACTGGACTGTCCGGTGCCAGTGATACCCCGGGCTCCCGCGACGCACATGACTGCTGATTGCGATTGCGGTTACTGCGGTATCTGCCTGCGTACATATTCACTTTATTTTGATATACATGCAAAACAGTAGTAGCTTAATAGTTTTAGCTTCAGACGAACTTTCCAAGTTTAAAAGAAGTAAATAAATTTATTACTTATTTTAAAGTTGAAGGAAAGTATAGTAAAGAAACATAAGTCTGTATTTGGCCAGTGTGGTGGACTATGGTCTAAATGATCTAAATCCTTTTCAATTTGAGAGGAGACAGTCTTAGCATTAAGCAGGATATAACGCGATCTTTTTAGGTTAGTCGGATTTGGTTGATCATTTGAGATTTTTAAATCGAGTATTAGATTGTAGGATAAAAGCGGAATTAGAAATTTATGAGCCGAAAATATAATAACAAATAATATATTTTTTATAATCGAGGAATACATAATTATGAATGCGAATCGTTAAAAACATGTTTATTAGCGAAACATTGCGACATACCTCGAGAAGACATGCTTAATTTGTAATGCTTATTGCTGTAAAACTGTTTTTGTTGTTATTGTAATACAAAATGTTTTATAATATATAACACTTTTTTATTTGTTTTCTTCACCTACACATATACATACAGTATAAATATAAACAAACTAGGGATGCTCGATCCTTGATCCGTATCGTTTCGATACTCATGTGGTCGATATAAATGGCTACGATCCGGTTACACGGTTTTTCTAGCCATACACTTATAGCTATAGCGATCCGTGCGCGGATCTATACAAGATCATTACAATCCACCAAACTTTTGTAAAATTGTTAAAATATAACCAGAAAGTTATACAAAGTAACACATTTAATGTACACAAATGGTCCCTACAACGATGGGAAATCATTTCCTAATTAATACGAATACTTTTCTAGTTATATTTACTTAACTACTAAATAAATCAGTAATAAGTAATAATTTAAATTAATAAAACTATCGGTATCGTACTTTTCGGGTTAAAATCGGATGAAATCGAAGGATCCAATAAAATATTCGTCCAATAAGTAAGTCAATTACGGTGCGTTGAGTAAGCGTACGCTGTCTAGAGTTTCAAAAACATTGTTTGCATGTCTATTAGCCAATCATATGATACACGAAACTTAGAATCGTCTCGATCCAGTAAAATTGACGAAATTAATAATTCTTCAAATTTGATAAAAGCGTAGGGATCCGATGTTGAACAACATTTCATTTTTTGCCTCATAAGGCAGGACACTGCTCGCATCTCTGGGTAGGCGTTTCCTGTACCTGTAGTTCCGTGGTCAGAATAGCTTTCTCTTGCATGTCGCAAGAGACGACTAAAAAGGGGCTTCCGGGGTTGCGAGCAGCAAAAGTAGATGCTCGAATCACCCAGTCAGCGATATCTGGAAGGACGGCAGTATGTGTGGTCGCATACCGTTTTAAACAATAACCGATATGGTGATTCCAATAGCTTACCTCGGAAGAATCCGATGGGCGTTTAGAGAACTCCACTTGCGTTTCATTGGGGATCCCGGAGTTCTTTTCACAGCGCTGAGGATGGCCACCAGGGGGGGTTTTAGTCCGTTAAAAATCGCATATAGAATAGCGTAACTCCCATGGCAACCCCTTATTAGAATTCTTTCTAAAAATAAAAAAACATCGAGTTGCATTCCGATAGTGCAGGAAATACCAACTCAATCCACTGGACTCCGTGCAGAATTCAATAATCACCGATCGGTTAGAACTTTTAAGCTTGCTTAGGGATATAGGCTCCCTCTGCGTGAATACGCAGCCGGTACAATTACCGGCTTTACAATGTTGAAAGTGTTGAGGTACTATTTGACCTGATACCTATGTTACCCTTCTCCGAGTAGTTCCATCGATATAAACTAGAATCGTTAATATTAAGGTCACAGCGTGCGCGTCTTTAAGCACAGCAAAACTTCGCCCTAGATACAAATGTACTCTGTGGTCGTAGCATAGGAAATTCTTTCAGTCAGTCAGTCTTTAGAACCTAAAATTTGACAGTTTGATTTGTCAGTTAGTTGTCATTTTTCGAAATAGGGGGTGTGTACGTTGCTGTAGAAATACTAATTTTAATTAAATGGATAGAAATTGTACACATTAGCTAAAGGGCATTTTTTATAACACTCTCTAATTTGTCACAGGAGTTCGCGTTGACTGCCCAGAGTCCGCGAATTCAGCTGTTCTACTCAACTGATAATACCGGTTGAGCCTGACTAATCAGTCTTGTGATAAAAGGTATGTGTACCATTTTAAGCGATATAGATTCACATTATAACTGTTAAAGTAACTTCCTGTTTTTATGGATTAATATTGTATATTTCAGAGTGAACCATGTCGCAAACGCTCACTTTCGGTGACTCATGCGCCCCGATAACTTGTCATGCGTGGAATAAGGATAGAAGTCGTGAGTGTGAATTTAATATGAAATTAACATGATAACAACATGTGTTGGGTATAGAAGGCAGTATATCATCACTTTAATGACACCACTGCCCCAGCTATTTCTGTTTAATAAAAACTACTAGTTTTGTATTCAGGTTAAATGTCTTAATAATACCTTTCAGGAGTGTTTAAGACAGTTATATAAGACAATCCAACTTAGTCCCCGGGGACTGCTGGGAGGTGTGCAAGGCGATAGAAATAAGATGGTAGGACTAGTGTGGTACAACTGCCACACCTATTTCTAGCGTGAAGCAGTTTATGCGTTTTGTTCTAAGGGTTTGAATGCCGGCTGTCTTATATGTGACAAGACAAGGAGTACTCTTAGTCCTCCTGACTGGCATTGCATTTGTTATTGACTTAAGGTAGATTGTCTAATTCACATGAATTGGTTACATATATCTATGGGTTGCATTGGCTATTTATCATCCGCTGGATTTTATAGACAAGTGCTATTATTTCTTTTAAAAATAAAATAATAATAATAATACATGAACCATTTCACCTTGAGCTTTCAAGTTCAGTGTAGGATAGGCTGTCCAACATGGCACTGGTTTGAACTAATTTTAGAGAATTTTTGTATCATGTAGCATCATTTATTTTTTCCTTATTTTAATCTATTATTATCCAAGTTTCTGTGTTTTAAATTAGATGTATGTTAATAGATTTATGGTATTTTGTGATTCATTAAATGGCGCAATTTTATTAAATCAAATGATCTATGTTTAATATAAATGTGTATTTACATAAACTTCCATTCCTTTCCTAATTTGATTCAATATTTTACAGAAATTGCATTCTCTCCAAACAATAATGAAGTGCACATCTACCAAAAAGACGGCAGTGAATGGAAGCAAACCAATAATTTAGTGGAACATGACCTGAGAGTTATGGGTATTGACTGGGCACCAAACACTAACAGGATAGTCACCTGCTCCGTTGACCGGAATGCGTATGTTTGGACGCAGACTGAAGATGGTAAATGGAACACTACCCTCGTTCTGTTACGTATCAACCGTGCTGCAACTTGTGTGAAATGGTCACCAATGGAGAATAAATTTGCTGTTGGCTCTGGAGCTCGCTTGATTTCCATCTGTTACTTTGAGAAAGAAAATAACTGGTGGGTGTCTAAACATATCAAGAAACCCATTCGTTCAACCGTAACTACATTGGATTGGCATCCTAACAACATCCTCCTTGTTGCTGGTTCTACTGATTTCAAGGTTAGGGTCTTCTCAGCCTACATAAAAGATATTGAAGATCAGCCTGGTCCTAATGTCTGGGGCTCAAAATTGCCTTTAGGCCAGCTTCTGGCTGAATTTCCATTCTCTTCAGGCAGTGGTTGGATCCACAGTGTGTCATTTTCTGCTGACGGGAGAAAAGTAGCTTGGGTCGGGCATGACAGCTCGATCAACATAGCCGATGCTACCCAAGGTAGAGCGGTTATTAAACTAAAGACTGAATATCTGCCATTCCTGGGATGCAATTGGATATCTAACAATTCCTTAATTGTAGCTGGACACAGTTGTATTCCGTTGCTTTACTGCCACGACGGTGATGAGATTAGATTTGTCGCCAAATTGGATAATACTCAGAGGAAGGAGTCAGGTGGTTTGTCTGCTATGAAGAAGTTCCAGTCGCTCGACCGCCAAGCTCGTATTGAAACCAGCGACACTTACTTGGATTCTATTCATCAAAACGCTATTACTTGCATTAGCCTCTACAAGGGCACGAAAGCTAATGCAAAGAAGTTCAGTACTTCAGGACTTGATGGACAACTTGTTATCTGGGACTTGGATTCACTGGAAAAATCTATCGAGGGGCTTCAGATTGTTTAATGATACGCAGCCAAATAATGTATTATTTTATTTATTTTATATGGGATAATATAATCATTTTGCGTGTGAGTTCTGAAATCACTCATTAAGGTTGGGATAACACGGAAAGCTGTGAAAAACCATCACAATCACAGTTAGATCAGTCTAGCCAGAAGAAAATGTGAAGCAAACAGCGGTGAGTGAATTCAGCGCTCCATACAGTAAAAACTTCAAATATACAGAATAAACTATAATTTATAGGTACAACATCTATGTTTTTTATTATACAATTTAGACTTTAACATTGATAATCAAATAATTTAAATTTATATAATATAAATTAGACAATAAGACTAC